>VZSZ01008286.1:8735-101381 GCA_013398815.1 Ibidorhyncha struthersii
TCCTTCCTTCCTTCCTTCCTTCCCTCCTTCCTTCCCTCCTTCCTTCCCTCCTTCCTTCCCTCCTTCCCTCCTTCCCTCCTTCCTTCCCTCCTTCCCTCCTTCCCTCCCTCCTTCTTTCCCTCCCTCCTTCTTTCCTCCCTTCCTTCCCTCCCTCTCTCCTTCCTTCTTTATGGAAAAAACACAATGTGTTTTCATCCCATTCTGTCCTGAAGCTGGAAATTCAAAGTCAGGAACTGGGAATATCATGGAGTTTTTCACTGCCTCTTTCAGGCTAAACTTGAATCTAATTCCAGGATCTGTACTGGGTTTCATTTCAAATGGAGCCCAGTCTCATTAATATTTTTAAGAACTGAAAATAGAAAGGAAAATGAATGATGAAATATATTAACAAAACACTCGATATGAGCGTTTGTCACCTTTGAGAATAGATCAGAGGAATGCAAGCTACCTTGCTTCTTTTCTCTCTCTCAATCTGGCAAGCAGCATGGTGACAGTCATTTCCCCACCAGGAAGAAATAAATTATCCTAACAGCTGCTACTGCTGTCTGTTATTTATCCCTTGTAATGTCAGTCTGAAGCAATTTCATGTCTCAGCACAATCTCTGCCTGACAGAAGAATGGTTGGTGGATGATGATGCAGATGACAAAGCTGATGAACAGTTAAACACAAACTGGAAAGAGGCCATCTGAGCTAATAACATTGTTCTATGAAAATATTAAGTCACAAGTGAATAAGAACGTATGGACTATATGGGACGTATTTTGTCTTGCAACTGCACGAGAAGTAAACTGAGTAGTATGGGAATTACCCAGGATTTTGAGTTCCATTCCATAAATATGGTATGCCTTACTTTCAACTTTTCTCATGCTTCTACCTTTGATAAGTTTTTTTTCTTTAACTTGGTATTTATTTCAGTCACAAATGCATGACATAAAACTGAACAGCACTTTTGACTTATTTCTGGCAGTGTTGCAACTGTAAATTCAGTTTGTATCATATATACCAAGGATTTCCAAAGGAAAAGTAGTCAGAGGAATAGGCTGTGGACTTTATTAGTATTACTCTTATTATTGGTGGTATTTATATCATTTTCTACTCCTCTGACATCATACAGATACAAAAAATCATACCAGACTTTCTTATGAGACTTCCAAAGGTGGGGTTTTTTTTAGAATAGTTTGTACTGTAGATTTATTTTTTTTTTAAGCTCCTAGAATATTCAACATAACCGCTGTCTTCATCCTAGAACCTCAGTAACATCTTTATACTTTTTACATACAAGTAGACAATAACAAATCTTGTGTTTGGGCCATAGAAACTAACTCTGTAATAGCCGACATTAATTTGAGAATATTTATTTAATTTTCAACCTTTTTTTCATTACTTTTTCTATCCTTTTCCATCTCAGTCATATGTTAAATCTCAAAGCATATGTACCTGTCCAGAAGAAACATTATTTCATCTCTAAGATTTTGGGAACTACCTTTAAATAATATGTAGAATGTCACACTATATCTATGTAGAATTTTAGTTTAAACATAATGAACAGTGGTAGAACATGAAACACTGCTAATGTTTTTACAAGCTGTCTGTCATACCTCAACTGACATTTTCAATCAAATCCCTTGAGGGTACTTAATTCTAGAAATAGCAGCCAAAGCATATACTTCTGTAATCAAAAGTTTTTTGTAATGGTTAACCAATAATTCCTACTGTCACTTAGCATAGACATTTATTTTGAGGAATACAGCATATCTGCACCCTTTAACCATGCCAAAGATACTGTACAAGATAATGTGTAACTAAAATAAGAAAAAAAGGTAAGTGTAAAAGCATTGGTTCTTTGAAATCAAACTACTGAAGTAGGGTCTTCATCTGTAGACAACTTTGAATGTTCTTCTGCACTTCATGTGCTACCTACTAAGAATTTTTCATCAAAATTTCTCCAACAATTATGTTATGTCTACTAGAAGACTCAGCGCTTGATTTTAGTTTGTTTCATATCAGGCATTTAATTTGATCCAAAATACTCATAAGAGACAAAAAGCAAACTCATGACGAAGCCATTAGACAGTATATTTCTTTAAAAGTATATGCCATTTGGACCTGAACATAAATTTTTGTTTTGAAAGAATGAGTACTCTGATAAGCATGAGAATACTGTTTAAAGTGGAAAATACAGAATTAAGAATTGGTCTCAAGGCTCACAAAATGGATAAGAAACACAGATTAAAACAAAAATATTAGTGACAAAATTCCAGCAATCTAGTAGTTCTATTTTGCCAATATTACCCTGACAACAAACGAAGACTAATGAGGTCATTTCTCTGGCCAGCCAGCCAGCCTGTGAAGAGGTGTGTGCCTAGTAATAGTAGAAAAAAACAATGCCCAATGAGATATCGTTACATTTCAGTTCACAAAAAATGTACTCATAGTGTGCCATGCAGAAACAAAGTCCAAAGCTATGCGACTTTATGCTGTCACTAAAGAATGTATTTAAAATGGAATTACATATGTGTAAGAGCTGTCAGACAGGCAAATAGTAAATTTACAGGGGGTTGTGAAAACATCCAGAGTTGGCTTTTCAAACATTGCAACTCTGTTGAAGTTGGCAGTTATCCATCTCTTTATGTGTCTGAAGATCTGAGCCATTGTTTCTTGCTTCCCTCCCCCACCCCACCCCACCCCCCCAGCTAATTTGGCTTATGTGCTGGAGATAAATATGGTTTTGATTTACTGTGATGATATTTTCGTAGCTTTTAGTATGTATTTCTTTTCAGATAACTCTTGCTTTTCATTGCATTTTTTACTTTACCTGATCACTTAACTAGCAATTTGAAAGAACCATCCATGTACTTTGTATGAATTTAAAATCTATTTTCTGAATAAATTAGTATGCATAAGTTAGTATATATATGTACAGGCATTCCTACATAGGCAGAGTTTTATATTGCTCATATGCATTACTTGGCATTTATTTGCATTGAATTTTATCTGGCATTTCATTGCGAAGATTGCTTGTATGGGTTTCCCCTCACAGCTATGGAAAAGTAAAGTATCAGGCCTAAGATCATTATCTAAGATTTCCCTATAAACAGGAAAGAAAGTTATTAATCTTTCTGTAAGCTGAAATGGTTGAACCATCTTCCTGAAGTACATATCTCTTTCCACACGCTGTACTGGACTCTTAAATGCCCAGTTTAGTCTGGATATCACACTTCTGGACAGCTAAAGTTCACTAAACTAAATGGTGTTAACACCATTTTTGAACTCTGAACACACGACATCACTCAGATCAGACTTATTAGCGTCATCTCTGATCATCTTAAATAATTTTAATAAATTTATGATGTATTATTTCCTTCTGAAAGAGGTATTGCTTCTTCTATATTTCTTACTTATCCATGTATCTTCTAATTCCATTCTTTAATATGATTTCTATTGATTCGTTCAATACAGAATATTCTATTTGAAATTAATATAGCTTTTCCACCTTCCATTCCTCCAGCTGTTTTGAACGCTAGGTTATAAACTGAAATTAGTAATTTAACAATGTCAGATTCAAATTCCTTTAGAACTCTTTGGTGAATACTGTCTGTTCCTGGTAAATTGTTTCTGTTCATTTTCATCAACTGCAGTTCAGTTAGAAAGAGTTCCTCAGACTCACCTCACTAATAATGTCTGTTATGGCTTTAATATCATTGGATGCTCCTTGTACACCTTGGCAATTATGAGCTCCACTGTCTCTAACAGTCTGAATTCCAGGGCACTTAGAAAGCATTTTACTACAACGTTTTTCACAAGTTGTTCCTTAGAATCTTTTTTTTGGTTTGGTTTATTGTGATTCTATATTCAGCTATTAAGAGTTGATGCTCTTTTCTGTTCTATTCAATTGGAGAAGACTTCCACTTTAGGAAGAAAGCTTTTCTATCACTTACCACTTTCTTCACTCTTTTGGTTAGCCATAGTCAGCAGGTAATAGTCTTTGAGTCCCTCCGTTCAATTTTTTCCCTTTTTTTTTTAATCTTACAGCCTTAATAATTTTTTTTAAAATATTCCTCATGCCTCCTGAGAGCATTTTATCCTATTTGCTGCTTTTACATAATCTTTTAAGTGTTTTCTTCACTTTTATGGCATTTCTCCTGTAAAAGAAAAATAAAACATTATTCTTCTAAATTATAAAGTAGGAAATCACTACGGTCACTATTAAAATTACTCTTGTATCAAGGATTGTGCCTTTCTTAAGAATAAATCAAAAGAAAATTTCATTTCTTTGATTTGTTAGAGGCAAATCACTCCAAAAAGCATTTGAGTTTAAAAAAATGTAACACTTTATAGCACAACAGTTGCCCGTCTACATGTAAGCAATTGAAATCTTCCATTGTGATTATGATTATGCTGTTCTTACCATTTTACAAGCATTTTCAAAATCTTGTCTGGGTCATTGATCATGAATAGCCCTAATTTTAGAATCTTCAGGCATGGTATTTCAAGCTACTGAGATTGTGTGCTATGTTTGGCGTGGCTAAATTCTATATATATTTGATCAAGTTGCCTATTTGTAAGTGGCCTGCTGGCCATAAACATTTATTTTCTTATTCCACTGATCTCATTATTTCCTGCCTTAATTCTATTCCAAATAATTTTGCTGTATCCTACTACTAAATTTAAAATCCTCTTTCTTACATAAATTTCTCAGACACCTGGGAAAATTCTTTCTCTGTTTGGCATTGTACATAGAACACACCAGACAATGCAATGAAGACGTCAACTCTGGGTGGAGTTCACAGCCAATGGTTTTCTCTGGAACTGATCCATTTGTCACTAGCAATTATGTGCTCTGTATATAAGTCCAGATCTCTCCCATCTCTCTCTAGGAGTTTGTGAAACTACCTCAGCATGTCAAGAATTTTTGCATCCAGAGGGAAAAACATAGTATCAAAGAACCATTCAGGTTGGTAGCCACCTTGGGAGTTCACCTAGTTCAAGTTCCTGCTCACAGGAGATGTAACACTGAATTCAAACTAGGTTGCTCAGGGCTTTATCCAGTAGGATCCTCCAAACCTCCAAGGATTTCACCAACTTCTCTGGACAACCTGTTTCAATGAGTGATTGTTTCCGTAACGAAAATTCTGTTCCTAATTCTTGGTCAGAACTTCACCGCCTTAGTTTGTGACCAAAACTTGATGCAGCCCCCAAAGCTGTATCACAAATCTCATCATCTATATCAATAACAATGAAATATTTAGGGCAAGGAACAAAAGATTGTAATTCAAACTGAGCTTCTAATAACAAAACAAAATTAGCAGATTAGTATTTAAACTATACAAATTGTAGGTAATTCTAACTACCTATACTCTACAATACTAGATTACAACTTTAATGTATCTGAATCTTTAAATATAATCTAGAAGCGGTACCTAGAATCAGGTGCTTTGAACTGAGCTCTAGAATTCACATTTACAGTTACATTGAAGTTTTCATTTAAACTGAATATTCTAAAATTCTGATACAGTGAAACCAACCTTTTGGGAGATGAAGGTCCCTTAGCAATTTTCAGATGCAGGAATGTGCCATCAGATGCAGGCCTTCTCCTCACACATATTCAATTTGTCTACTATTTTCATCTGTAGGACTGAAGGCTGAGCAGGTTGTCTAGGGAGTGTTAAGCTTCAGGTAGGATTCATTTAATTTAATATTAGCCATCTGAAAAATAATCATTTGTCTTTGTCATCAGGACACCATCTATTCTCAACAGAGGAAGATAGACATATGCAATTAATCTGATCTGGGATGGATCACACTCTAGAGGTGTATAAGTTTTTACTACAGAGAAAAGCTAGATAAACAGCTTTAACTTGATGTCTAGCTTTTAAACAGTTAAAGTTTTGTGAGATGTATTTCCCCCTTACCTACACACATAGAATAACATGAAATCTCAACGTGCACCCTGCTGGGTTCTCTTGAGAGACTGCCTACATCCAAAGTACCATTCACCAGGTTTTCATGCTTTAAAATGCTCTCTGAAATATTATCCCTGCGACTGGAAGTAAAAGTTATTCTCATGGCCTATGCCACTATATTACTTAGTAGTTTGGAAGGTTGGGGATTTTTAGAAAAAAAAAAAAAAAAGGAAAAGGTCCTTTAATGAACGTTGTTACTTTACACAGATTCCTTTTCTTCCCGATGAATTAAGAACATGCTTCATTCCACTTCATGAATTATCTTGAACATCTGAGCATGATTTTACTCTTTAAAAATTGTCCTCTGTCTAATGAGGATCAAGGATGCTTGAGGGTTCTGCGAGTATTTTGCACCTTTGAAATCAGTGCCAAAATCCCCATTGCTTTCAGCGACACAGGATATAGTTTTAAAATGTGTCAGGGTACCCACAGGAAAAGGCATCCTCCTGCGAATGAGAAGCAGGAAAGCAAACAATGTGGAGTATGTATTTTTATTTAAGGATGAAATTGCTAAACAGACCCTGAAGGTACAGATTCTAAAGAACTTTTAAACAGTAGATTTTGTTAGGAAATCAGAAAAAGCAGTGGAAAAAAAAAATGGCATATATGGTTAAGATACAGCTTGATAAATATAATAGCCTACAGTTACAGATGATTTGATGAGTTTGTTTTGGACATGTCCTCCTGAAAGATACTACAAGCAAGAGCTTGGAATCTGAAAAGTCTACATCCAGCTAAACTTTGCCTTTTCATTTAAGTGTTTTACTGAATATGTTTGCCTTAGTTTTCAAATTCATTTGTAAATTTTATGGAGATTTAAATGATCAGAAATATACAATTATACAATTATAAACATATTATATATGTTTAATTTTAATTCATTAATGATAATTCTTTCTTCTAATTTTTGTGACGACCACTTCTTTAGGAGAAATGTGTGATGCTACCAGTCAGGAGCACATTCTTTCACAATAGGAAGGACATAAGCCAATTTTACCTCCAGGTATATTTGAGAAATCACAATGCAGTGACTAAGTAAACAGTGGCAGTAGGTATTTTTGGAAAACTATGAAAGAGGAACACCTACGAGAAGTCAATCTGATACTGATTTGTAAACAAGAAAGACAAGTAGTCAGGATCTGTTAAAAACAATTTCTATTCCATTAAGTAATGGAACACATATAAAGAAATTTTAACTATTTTGAGAATATCAAAATAGGTTTATAAAGAATGTGAGTCAAACCTCAGGGAACTTGTGAGGCCTTATTTTTTCTTTTTTTTTTTTTTTACAATATTGTTCAATAAAATGACAAAATTGATGTGATACAATGTGTTAAGCTTGAAAATAGTCCAGAGGAGAATTTCAAAACAGGTGAAAAGTTTTTGAGATATTTTTCAACTAAACTAACTAGTGCATTTACTGTAGGGAAATAACCCTAAATTAGTGTGAGAACAGATTAAATGACCCAATTGCAGATGCTCTTCTATAAAAGAAAATGTTGTGTATTAAGGGCTTAGCTGAACTCCCATTGCAATCAATGGAAAGACTCCAGACGCAGCAGACTCAAATAATCACTTCTCAGTCTTCTGGTAAAACATTCTTTGAGTAATACATTCTCCAGTTTAAAATAGATTTGAAAGTCTGAGGATTCTGTTTTATGTCTCAGATAAATAAAAAACAAAACACCAATAGTGTGTATTGGTGTGTACTGTGTTTTGTGTACACAGAACTTGCAACTCCGAAGAACATATAGACAAACATCTATGTGTGGCTTTCCAGGCTTTCAAAGCCATGACATTTCTGGGTCTATTTTGCCATAGGGTCATCCTGAGGACAACTTAGGTTTCTAACAAGAAGTGCAAGAAAAAGGAAAGTAGTCAAGACAAACATATAGAACTACAGCCCCCAGTGTAAGAGGTAGATATTAAGCTGAATTTTACTTATGCCATGAATGCTCCAGATAAATAAATAAATAAAACATTTGGATTAACCCAAGCTTTAAGAAAGCATACTCTTTTTACTGCTTGAGTTCTTTGCTTGTTTTTAAATTTCTAGAAGATATTTTGTTTTTTGAACTTCAGGACAAGTTCATCTAATGGGCATGATAGTTTCCTTGGTTACGGAATTTTATATGTGACCAGAAAATTCTGACACAATGAACTGTTTTCATGCTAAACTAATGGCTGAAATAAAAAAGCTGAAGGTCCGCAAACTAACAGATGTATTTGTTCAGTAGTGCAAGGAAAACAGGGTTACTTTCAAGTAGCATTTGTGCACAAAAGGTTGCATCGAGAGTCAAGTTTATAATCCAAATCTAGGTTTTTATATAAAGAAACTTGACTTAAAAGCATCCCTGCTGGTTTTCAACTGCTACAACATGCAACATCCAGATGAGGCAGAAACAGGATTGTCCACTTTTGAACCTCACTTACCCACAGTCATCCTTGGTTCATATACACCTTGAGTACAAGTTGAATGCCGTGGATTCCTCTCCCGTTTATCTCACTACTGGCAACAAATTTGTCAGAGGCAGCTTGTCTAGTTTAAAGTTTTACCTTCTCTTCAGAAAGCAAATTAGAAGTATTAAAACTTCAGAAGATAAGCTGCCTCTGAAGCACTGTTGAACTCTGCTGCTAGGCAGGTGGGAGGGGAAAGAAATTATGTATTCGATGCTGACATTTCTGTTAAGGCCTTCAGTAGGTCTTGAACAACTCATTAAAGTAGCTTGTACTAGGAAATAGAATTTCATGAGGTTTTAAATTTTTTTTTCTAATTTCATATTATTTTTAATGAATTAGAACTAAATCCTATAGTTCTTATTAATGAAAAACCCAGTGATTAAATATGTCCAATTTTATGTCCTTTGATACTGATGGTAAACTCTACATTGATTTTGGTGTTTTTTTTCAATGAGGAGAAAAATAATATAGTCATGATAATTACCTGGAATAATTATTCCTCTGGAAACACTTCCACTTTTTTTTTATTTGTACTACTGTTCTGCAAAGACACTTCTAACCCTGATAACATGTAAATGTGTGATCTACATTTCCATAATTCAGCCTTAGCAATATGATGGCATGAAAACACATTAAAAACACAAAAAATATGAATTATAGCAGCATAAATCACATTCTGTCAGGTATTACGGCTTCATTATCCCTTTCCCAGTCACACCCATCATCACTTTTATCCAAGGAGGCACTATGGAAATCATAAAACATACAGAAACAACACTAAAAGTGCACGAAGAAACATCAGAAAAGACCACAAATGTAAGCAGAACTATTTTATATTTCATGTACAGTGAATATTAAAAAAGCATAATCACCTAGGTTGAGGGCAAGGTGCAAACTACTCTACAGGAAAATATACAATTAAGAGACTGTCTATTCTCATTAAATGGTTAGTACTAATGGCTTTTGCCCTTAAGACACACTTTTAAATCCAGAATGTATTATGAGTAACATGTAGTTTTCCATAATCTAGCCATACTTACTTCTTTATAAATTCTAAAAAATTGAGGCTTTTTTAAAAAAATAGAAAAATATAGATGATCTTATTCATCTTACTCCAGTATTTAATTAAAAAATAGTAATATGCAAAAAGGTAGCAATACTTAGGTGAGAACTTGAGTAGCAGAAAATTAAATAAAGAATTACTCTTGTCAATGTAATTATTCAGAATCTTTGACTGCCAGAAATAAAAAAATTGAAATCACTAATTAGATTTACTTTCAGTTAAAAAAAAAAAAAAAAAGGAAAGAAAGAAACAACCACACCAAAACCAATCGACTAAACAAGCAAACAAAACCAGAAAGTGGAAATAACTTGAACCTGAAGATTCTGAGTTTAGAGTTCTGAAAGCAGTGTCCTGTTTTTTTTTTTTATCTCAATGCTAGTTCCAAAATACTTTGTCAGCTGCAGATATAATTTAAAAATACTACCTCTAAGAGCATGGAAATGGCTGAAAGTATAGAAGTGCCTGGAAATATCTCTTTGCACAAGAAATAACAAAAGTTGTCATTTTACATAAAGCTGAATCGTACAAACACTTAGGAATATGATAACTGACTCTAGTGCATGCTCTGATGTGTAAAAGGGTTCATGTGTACAAGTGTCAAAAGGTCTGAAGATTCATGGTTTTACCATGATAATCCCTGAAATAGGAATGAATGCACCAGGAAATACAGACCTTTTTGAATGGCATTTGGAGTTTGCGTTAACTTACTGAGTGGAAATGGGTTTTTTAATTATTTTATGGGTTGATGATAGATTTCTACAAGCTTACATAGTGTGGACCACAATAATATGACAATACATCACTTTTGCTCGGTGACAGAGAACGTACAGGGAAAAAGGTATTTGGAAGATTTGAGTAAAAATTTAGTGTTTAGAAAGAACAGTGGGTTTATTTGTTTTGTTTTGTTAATAAGCAAACAATTAAGAAGCTGGTTATAAAACTACAGTTATATTGTACAGGTAAGGAAATGTTTATGTGTAATAAAAATATGCTTAATTATTCATAAAAATCTGCACTGTTTTATACGAACTAAAAAGATCAGTGAGAGGGTAAAGATACAGTGCGAGTTTTGCAGGTGATAATTGATGTCCTGTAGGCTGAGCTATTTGATACAGTGTCCAAACACTGGAAATGAGATTTCAAGGGCAGTGTTAAGAGGAACTTCCAAAAATTGCCTTAAAGTAATGTGTTCATATGCAAATAAGAACCAATTAAAGAAAATTAAGTGCTTTTTCTCCAGTTCATAGCCACAATCTATTCCTTCCCTGAATAAGTGGTTAGTTAACCCAGCCTTCATCAGAAAAGTAGAAATCAATATTCTTCCAGAGCTGAATAGTGGAACAGGCCACATAAGCTAGGATGTAATCATGTTGGGCATAATTCATACCTCAGTGAAGTCACTAGAACACTTTCCAATAATTTCACTGGATTCTATATCAACTTTAAAAAAGCTAAAACTGTGCCTTCACTAAAAGGAATCTAAGAGCTTTCTTTTTAAACTCACGTAGTCAGAATTAAAATCTCACAAGAGGTCATTTAAGTGGTATATTGTCATTGGACACAGAAGCTTTTTTTCACAGTTTTGAGATTTACCTGCAAATTTCTGTCTATTTTCCCTTTAACTTCTTCATTAAAGGGTTGAGCATTAAGGATCCAGAAAATGATTTGCCTCTTCATCTGTTGGTAATCCTTATAACATATAGTATTAACATACCTGATACATCGATTAACTCATGTTCAGGATTTCAGCAAGCTAATCTCTACATTCAAACTGCTTCCTGGGAAACTAACCGATTTCCTCTTGTCTAGGAGATCAGAATTTGCAAATAATTGCTTCTAAAGTTTATGGAGGCAGGAATTATCTTATTCTTAGCTGTCTACACAATCCAAGCTTAATTGGGGACTGATCCTGAATGGAAACACTAGATATTCAGCACATCATAAATAATAAATAGACAACAGTAATAAATTCACCTTACCGGACTGTGAGAGTTCATTCGATAGCCAAGATGTTTTGTGTGAAACTGTCTGTGTTTGAGTTTCCACATAAGTAAATACAACTACCTTCAATATACTTTCTGAACTGCTCCTCCATGAAATCACCCTGAGAACTGGAATTGACCTTGAGAAGCAGATATTATAGCATAAGTCAATCAAAAATTTTCATTATTAACATATCACTCCCAAAAGCACCTAATTTATACTATGATGGGCACAAACTTAAAGATATGTGTATTGGTGCTGACCATCAGGTGTTTTTCAGCAAAGTTTGCACCTCATATATAAAAGGTTCTCTTTATTTGTGAAGAAACATAGCTGGCTATAGGAGACCTTTGCAATTTTCCATTGCCAGGGTTGTTATTGCCTCACACTGTGGACTGTTTATTCTAGGGAAAAAAATCACTTCCTCTAAACAGGGAGTTTAGAAAAAGCAGTATACGTTTCTGATGTTTGAATATTATAACAAGTCAAGACCTGAAGGGATAAACTATGCAAGCTCTGTACAAAGTAAGATTCAATGTATTTTCAACTGTATCTCATAGATAAACTAACAAAGAGCCAACAGATTTGTAATCTTTAACAAAGAATCCTTTTCTTGTGATCTTCAACTCCTTTTTCTGTATAAGAGGTGAAAGAGTTTACTCCCCTTTCTGTTTTGAAATGTGTCCTCTAATGATAAATGAATATGGCAATGGCACATAGGGATTTCTGATTATACAATTTGTCTTCAGTGCCACTAGATATAACTTACTGTTTCTATCTTCTCCACCTTTTTTCTGTTATATCAAAACCTCTAAGATTTTAAAGAAGTGTTTTTCTCTGCAATATCTGGAAGACATAAGTAAAATGAAATGCAGTGAGTACTTAAGAACTAATAAAACATCATTAATTTAAGTTTTCCAACATTAAGTTAATATTCAGCTCTGCACATACCAGGCTTAAGCTGGAAGAATGAAACTAACATGGGCACTACACAGAAAATCTGCAATGATAGACACACACTACACAGAATTACAAAAATATCAGTGCCACAGAGAAGAATCATTAAAAGTCCTGAAACACCTACCTACTATTCATGTCTGATAGTAAATTTTAACTAGTTAACTGTTACTGAGAAAACACATATCTTAAGTTAAAAGTCCGAAAACTTTGAATCACCACAACTTGGTACCAGCCATTAAAAGTAAAAGCATGCAACACTGACAAGTGTTTTCTGGCTGCCTGGCAAATATGCGTAATGTGGAAAGTCACAAGTGATTTGATTTCATTTTATTATTTAGTTTGAAGTGCTTCAATTGCTTAACAATTATATATTTAATATATGTACTTGACATTTTATTTCATTTTATTTGATACTTAATTCTATTTTTGTGAATAACAGTTCCACAAGGAGACGATGTGCTGTAGAGAAAGATTTCACACCCTGCTCACAGGAAAGTAGAGGATTTCATGATATCCTGGAAAATGTCTTCTGGTATAGAAATATTTCTTCTTTTGGTGCTCTTAGTTTCATTCTCAAAGTGTTTGGTCTCTAGGTTTGGCTTCATATTCTTGCACTTTTTAAAGTAAGCCTTTGCTCTTTGATTTCGTGTCACAGGGGAATTTAGCTGGTATGGCCAGAAGGACCAAACCATACCACTCAGTGACACACAGCTTAAAACTTACGAGCAGGACAGTCATCAAGGTTGGAGAGACGTTTCTATTCTAAGATTCTTATTCTGCAACACACACAACACACTCATACCAAGCAAGCCCCCTGCCTGGTGTGGACTACCCAGGGCTCCCCCAGGTGAGAAGATACTGTGCTTCCAGACAGGCTTTGTCTATGGCTCTTCTATGTGTACGTGACTGCGGAACATCAAGTCTAACAGAGAAATATGAACAAGCTTATAGCCAGTCTTCTGCATTTTGGGGATGAGAGATGAGATGAAAAGTGGGCCCTAATAGGGATCTAATTAAAAAGCAGGTTTACATACACATCTGCTCTACCTCCAGAAGCTTCAGAAACATTGCACTGTTAGCTTTACTGAGAACAGAGCTCGCTGGTGTGGACACTATGTTAATTGCCTATCAGTCTGCTGCAAAGTATCAGTCATTGTCAGTTTGAGGTAGTCAGTAATGATGTTGGAAGTTAATACTGTCACGGATTGCTGCCAACAAACAATGTACAAATTAAAACAGGGTCATTATTCAGCGTACTGCACAGTATTAATTTTCCAGCATAGTTCATTCACTAGCAGTGGCAGTTTTTACAGACTTCTAAGTGCGCAAAAAAATCCAACTGTTTAGATATGCCTCCTAACACAGCATAGGCTTGTACCCTTCTGGAGACCTCCTCTGAACAAGGGCTGAAATGCCTGACAATTCATCGCAAGATCAAATGAATTCTGAGAGACTTTGTCTTTCTTTCTTTTTCAGCTCTTGTGCTGGCAGGATCTGCAGTGGAGCACTCTGGCACAGTACAGAGAGGGGTTTCCCAAACCGGAGGAACCTCTGGAGGAGCTGCGAGACCCACCAGGAGCCTGCAGCTCCCATGACAGTGGCTGACAAGATGGCGGGGGGGAGGGGGGCAAGAGCAACAGTAGCCAGGCTATGCCCCATGACTAAAAGAAGCCCTTGGGGTGTGCTGTGACCAGGGCGCAGCACAGCACTTTGGGCAGCAGGGCACGCAGGAAAGGTGCTGAAGTTCTGCCAGCTCGACCAGGGAGCAAGGGTGTCCACCCAGCAGAAAGCCATAGCCTCTCTAAGCTCTGCAACCACCATAACTGATTTGATTTCCAAGATAGAGTTCCAGTGGGAACAGGCTGCCACCCAGGTGCCAGGCTGCAGGGTGTACCCTGCTCTTACACCAGCACCAGACAGCAGCAGTGAGCCCAGGTAGAGGGACTCAGGCTTAGTGACAGAGCTCCAGGAGGAGATAAGTTCAGGAGTATCAAGAAGAATAAGGCAGAGATAGACTACTGGAATTGCACCCTACCTTCTGCAAGACAGGTCCAACAGGCAGACAGGACACATGATATGGAGGGTTCCCTATCGTTTCTCTGCCTGGCTGAACACAGTCATTTAAGGGACAGGGGGCAATGATGACAAGTTCCTGCCCAGCACAGCAGGTGCATCGCCTCAGTGACTACCCCACCTTCCCAGGTGCCTTTGCATAATATGTACGAGGGTCTGCAAGTAGAACTGAACAACAACAAGGACTATGGTTCATCTAGTTTGGAGGTGTCAGCAAGGTCAAGTCAGCCTATGCCCTGCCTCAAAACTGCTTCCGTAAAGAAAAAAAGATGGATCATTGTCGCAGGATTCTCCCTTCCGAAGGGAGCAGAAGGCCCCATATGCAGACCAGAACCACTTTTTAGGGAAGTCTCCTCCCTGGGGACCAGGTTAGAGACGTGAAGAGAAAGCTTCCTACCCTGGTACAGCCCTCAGATTACTATTCATTAGTGATTTTTCAGATAGGCAGCAATGAAGCTGCAACAAGAAGTCCGAGGGAAATCAAGAGAGACTTCAGGGCCTTGGGATGACTGGTTAAGGGATTAGGAGCACAAGTAGTGTTCTCTATCCTTTCAGCTGCAGGGAACGACGAGGGAAGAAACATGAAGAGACAGCAGATCAATACCTGGGTCTGACCCTGGTGTCACCGGCAGAATTTTGGGTTTTTCGATCATGCGTCAGTTTACATGACACCCGGCCTGCTGGCAACAGATGGGGTACACCTGTCTCCAGTGGGGAAAAGGATCTTTGCAGAGGAGTTAGTGGGGCTCATTGAAAGACCTTTAAACTAGATTTGAAGGGGGAAAGGGATAAAACCAGGCTCACTAGAGATAAGCCTGGGGGTGGCATGCCATTGTTTGAGGGACAGTGTGCTAGGGAGGTCCTTTGGTCTGACATCTCAGTGGAGGTAGGGGATGGAGATCCATGAGGCAACAAAGACACAAGCATTATCGATGTGTTAGAAAACACGGAAGTGCCTCAGAATGGTCATGTAGGAATTAGAGCTTGTGCTCCCCAAAAGGTGGCAGGATCAAAAGCCCAACTGAAATGCATCTACACCAATGCACACAGCATAGGCAACAAACAGGAGGAGCTGGAAG
This sequence comes from Ibidorhyncha struthersii, assembly GCA_013398815.1. NCBI lineage: Eukaryota > Metazoa > Chordata > Aves > Charadriiformes > Charadriidae > Ibidorhyncha > Ibidorhyncha struthersii. Next base: position 24,318 of record VZSZ01008286.1, read on the forward strand.
CCATCATGCAGCAGGAAAACTGTGACATACTTGCCGTCACAGAAACATGGTGGGATGACTCACATAACTGGGGTGCTGCAGTGAATGGCTATAAATTCTTCAGAAGGGGTAGACAAGGAAGGAGAGGTGGTGGGATAGCCCTCTATGTTAGAGAGTGTTTTGATTGTCTAGAACTTAATGATGGTGACAACAGGGTTGAGTATTTATGGGTAAGAATCAGGGGGAAGGCCAATAAGGAAGATACCATGGTGGGAGTCTATTATAGACCACACAACAAGAATGAAGAGGCAAGTGAAATATTCTATAAGCAGCTGGGAGAAGTCTCACAATTGTCAGCCCTTATTCTTGTGAGGGACTTTAACTTACCAGATGTCTGCTGGCAATGCAATACAGTGGAGAGGAAGCAATCTAGGAAGATCCTGGAGTGTGTGGAAGATAACTTTCTTTTGCAACTGGTGAATGAGCCAGTTAGGGAAGGCACCTCACTGGATCTGTTGTTTACAAACAGAGGTCTTGTGGGTGATGTGATGGTTGGAGGTCGTCTTGGGCATAGTGATCATAAAATGATAAAGTTTATGACTCTTGGAGAAGCCAGGGAGCGGGGGGGTGGGGGGTGTTGGCAAAACTGCTCCCTTCAACTTTCAGAGGGCAGACTTTGGCCTGTTTAGGAACCTATTTGACAAAGTCCTTTGGGAGGCAACCCAGGAGGAGTCCAGATGACTATCTCAGATGAAAAGCGGTGTTTGGATGAAAATGTGGTTCTCCACTCTCCTTTACCTTGGTGTCATAGTGATATAACACCTTCAACTTCCTGTAAAGAAAATTAAATGATTGTGTTTGGTTTTCTTCAAATGGACTCTACGACTTCATCAGACATAAAAGGTTTGCCTCTTGTTCCCAGTAGGCCCTAAATTTCTTAGATTACTGCTGAGCAGTAATTTGCCTAATTGTGAACAAAATAAACAAACATTCTTCTAACTGGATTTTTAATTGTAAGTTTTCTCTGTATGTGTATATGCATATACTCAGAACGCAGTGAAGAGAGTCATTATTGCTCTGTGTGAGTGTACGTGTGTTACATTTGTGGCCTGTCTGGATGTTTTCTCTCACCACCACAGAAAGTAAAGTAATTTTCAAAGTCAAGATACAGAATTAGAAACTGAATGCACAATCTTAGATTACCTCAGAGAGTCCATTTGTTATCTCCTGTTAGCCCATGTGGGTGCATTCAGCAAATTTATAGCCATTTCAAGGGAAACAAGTATATGGTGTGACCTTGAAAATACATTAAAAAAAAAAAGACCCATTCATTAATTGTGGCTACAGTTGGCAAAACAAGTAAATGGAGATATATGTGTATAATGTGGTAGTTTAATTCTGCCATTGATTATTACCCAGAGACATAGTTTCTTGGGGTTGGTTATGGCAATCCCAGTGTGATTCTAATCACATCTCTCTGAAGTCTGTGCCGTATAAAGTGCCATGGGGCATTACGATGGTATACGTGGCTGTACAGTAAACACATAACATTAAGGGAAAGTGCCTACTTAGCACCAACTTTAAGTATGTTCTGAGCTGATTAAACTATACTAGTGAGGCTGGGTTAGAATTTAACCCCACTTATCGCCTCGGAAAGAGTGGTATTCTGCTGAGCAAAGGCAGTTACAGATGTATTCACTCACCGCTGAAGCAGAGCTGCATTTTTCTGTCATCAGAATTCATATTTGCTCCATGCTTTGTACAGTATTTTGACAAACTGTTACCTGACATGAACATGAACACATTTCATTTGAGGCTCTGACACTTACTCATTTCAAAGTAGTGTTCTGAAAGAAATTCCCATAATTAATATTAAATTAATCAAAATCCCAACAATGATCCTTGAGTTCTCTTACAGTAGTGTGTATACATATGCATGCATGTAGAGACCTGTCTTATAGCATAAGTGAGACAAAGCTCTATTTCTATATATGTATACATACATATATACATATATGGTTAATATTACCAGAGTCATAAATCCATGCTGCTTGTCCATTAAAGTAGCAACTGGCTTGAATGTCCTCGTCTGATTTTCTCATCAGCCATTTCCACATGCAATTAAACTACAGATGAATTATGAAAAACAATGCAGAAGAAGCACAGCTAAAGCATGAAGTGCTGCACCATTTTTAATTAGTGCTAATATTTCAATAATTGTTTGCAATAAATCAACCAGTGATGAAATAAAAACTTAAAAATCTACTTAACCCACATGCCACGCTTGGTATTTCTACATGGGTATATATGTGCACACACAAATATATACATAGGGACTACTGAATAGGGTTTTATGCCATACAGTAAATTCACACCAAGTTTCATTGTGACTTGTAAACATCCTTTAGAAGACATGAAAAAAAAATGCACTAAATAAAATGGAAGTGAATTGATTCTGTGCTTTGGATTCCTATCACAGAACTGCTGGTTGTACTTTAACCTTGGAATAGGTATTGATTGACATTTACCACAGGGAACTTCATTACTTTACACTAGTACATCTGAATGCAAAATGACATTTTCCAAATACGGAGAAACACTATCTTCTATGCAGCAATACACTCACACATTTATCTCTGGCATACCGGGGCACTCATAGTGACCTGGTCCCCAGGTTGCCCAGAGTAGGTAGCGCTAGTGTATGCACTGGCTTCCGTTAGGAATATTCATCTTGATTTCTTTCTCATGGAAATTAGGATGTAGGTAGAAGAGGGGGAGCAGCCGAGGTCACTTTAAGTGTCACCCCAGCGTGTAACTCAGATGATGCATAGACTGAGAATGCAAAATTGCTTTTAGGTTTTCTGGCCTAGGCTTAGTGCTGAAAACCATCTCCCTCTCTGTACTCTGCTGCTTAACTAAGGTCAGTTGGGATACTCAATCTATACAATATAATCTTCAGTCAATGAACAAGCTTAAGGAACTTCAGTGTTTGAATCAATCTTCTTCTTTCCATTAAAAAAGACGTTGGTTTCATTATGGAGATATTTATTGATCTCTGAATAGGTCTTTCCCACCAGATGGAGAAGGCGATTGTGGGAAGGAAGCTTTTTACTTTGAAGTGTTACAAGCTCACACAAGGGTGACAAGATTTTTTTGGTATCTATTTGTAAATATTGAAATCTCTTTGCCCTGAAAAAAAAACTACTATCTTCTATTGAAAGATAAGAATGCACTTTTTACTAAAGTAAATAGGAGGGCAGCTAAACACTTGCCTGAGGATTTCTTATGTAGGCATGCTATTTCTAGAAAATATGCTTTAGTATATTCAAAAGACTTATTTCTTACCAGAACTTGTGTGCGACTGTCATTTCACTTTAAAAAAAATTGCAATCACGTCTTTAAGACTACTTACATAAATAAACTAACCTGGGACAAAATACTTGTAGGATCACACTCATGGAGTATAAATATTAAATTTATCAATAAAGAAACTGTGGCTACAATAATCTAATTCAAACTTTGTTTCAAACCAAGGTTTACTAAAACAAACAGGATGAATGTCATGTGTCTGAATGATCTACAGGTCCTGCCTGTAGCAAGCCAGAATGTAGATGAAGGCTGTCACATAGAAACTACTTCCTGTTAATCCTTCCCATATGAACTCAGTTTGGAATTCCACCTCAGCATCCTCCATTTACTGCTACTGTAATGACGACGCAGAGGGAAGAGGCTATCTCTTAGCTAAGTGACTTTCAGAAACTGCAAAGGTTTAAAATAATAACTATGTAAAGATTAAGCAGGTAGATTACATATCATGAATGCAAGGCACTTTTATTGTGAAATCTTGCTACTAACAATTGTCTGTATACTGAACTAGCCTCTCTCTCAAATTACCTAAAGCTATAACCCCATATAGAGACCGTTATAATCTGGTCCTAAAGGGACAAATTGTTCACCGAAGAGGGGTCAAACAAAAAGAAATTTTACCAGCTGTTTTTAAGGAGAAAAAAAAATCTTTTTTTATTTCAATTGTAGTTACTTCATACATTTAGGAGCCAACTGGGATTTCACAGACCGAGTCTATATAACAAATAGCAGGTATATTCCTTCTGGTGACTCGAATAACCTATTCCAATACTTTCAAGCGTTTTCGCTGTCTACTGGGAATTTCTGAGTGGGTCATGAAATTTTTCTGAAGTAATCTACATCCAGGTGAGCTTTCCTAATGTCTTGGAAGAATGGATTGCACCTCAATAAACACTAAGGACATTTTGCCCCTAAAGTATCTTTTGTATGTGACAATATATTCTTGACATTCATATATAAATGCCATCTAAAGTGGCCTGAACGTCCCAATGAGAATTTCTCAGTATCTAAGTGTCTTGTGTTTTGCCTAGCGTTTCACTATATCATCTTTAATAGATGGTCCATGAGTGTTGCAATACCTCTTGACGCAGAACTGGACAGGACATGAGTAGAGAGTCTTCCATCTAATATACATCTGCCTTGTGCAGTAAAGTCAAATTCCTTAACTGCACAATCAAGGAAAATTTCACAGGAGGTACTGCATATATACCTATATATACCTAAGGATCTATCACCCTAGTGTCTAACCATGTCAATTTATTGTGCCTTTTTATGGGGCTTTCTGAATGGGTCAGTGAAGGTGGCAGGAGCTTTTCAATGAAATCTACAGGGAAATGTTTTTGCAATGAAGGTCACAGCATTTAGCTGTTGTTATATAAAATACAAATATATAGCACTACTAAGGTGTAAAAATTATTCTTCGTCTTGTTAAAAAACACCCTGAAGTCTCTCCCTCTGTCAGACACACGCATGCGCATGCACACACACACATAGTGTGCAAGTGTGTCTCTATCTGTTGCTTTCACTGGGATTCTCACCAGGGAAAAGAAAAACATGTTTAGAAGGTAAATGTGTTGATCTGAATCATGATTGGGAACACCAGGGTTCAAGGCTGATTTGTTTTCCTGTGCTTTTAACTGCATTCAGAAATTACTATAAGTTACTTTTTTTTTTTAGCGAACTGATATTGGTTTTAGCCAGAAAAGAAATTAAGCAGAATACACACTTGTCTCCAGTTCTTGTCTATGTAACTACTTAAAAGAAATCACTCAATTGTTACCTGAATAGGCAATGTTATATGAATAAAACTTACTTTTTTCTGTAAGCATTTGTATCTCCTTGTAGTTATTTGTTGAAATACTTAATAGCCAATTAGAAATTTATTTTTCTGTCAGTTAAAATCTATAATTCATTGGATGTGATATGATAATTGCTCATTTATAATCTCAAACATTGCACATCATTGCAGTGAGGAAATGATTCAGAATTGTTTTCCAATTATGAACAAACTTAATTGCTTGGAAAACATACTGTCTCTTACAATCTCATAGAAGCTGGCATTGGGAGCTAAGATGACACTACTTAAAGTTCTGCAGCTCATAATTTAGCAGTTTAAATGCACAGTTAAAATTTTACAGATATAATCAAGACCAATGGTGCTATTCATATCCTGCAGATGCAGCATTTGAAGCCTAAATCAGGGCTATGAGGATGATCAGATAGAGACAGTGATTTACCTTGGGCCACAGTCTCCAACTCACTGACGAACATGGTGTTTCTTACTCTAGAAAGTTCTGCAGATTAAAAGGACAGTAAGAAACAGTTGATCCACTCTTCTTTTCCTTGTTCCTGCTCTAGAGGCTCATTAGCCACCAGAAAAGTATATGATTGTTCTTACCCTCTGGAGACTGATGTCTTATATCAATCTTTCTCAACAAGATGTGTAGGAAGAAACCCTGGAAAATGAGATCTCTATCAAGATTTTCCTTGCTGACTTAAAAATGTGTATTAAAGGAGCCACAGAGTCATACAGAATGGTTACCAGTAAAAAAGATGAGGGATAAGATTAAAAATATTGCCACTTTCAGTCTGCAATTTCTATGACAGCTTGAGACTTGTATCATGACTACTTGATAGCCCAGGCTAGCTGGTCAATTTGCCAGGGCCTGCTATTTATATGATGAATACTAGAGTAACGATTTTCGTTGTAAAGACAGAAGCTCTGCCAATGCTGAAATGTGTCCTACAGAGACCCTCCTCTTTTTTCTCCTTTTGAAGAATGAAAAGCAGTTTGCTCTGCTTTATTGCTCTGGACGTGTCATCTAAATTTGATTCTTACTTCGTGTTTCAAGTGCCTGAAACATGGGACTGTCAAAAGACCACATAGAAAATCAACCACTTCTGAAACCTGTTAAACTGGATTATTTGCAAGCACAATTGCAAAACAATCCCATACAAAATGATCTCCCAGTCTGGAGAACTGTTTGTTCCTCAGAGATGTAGCTGAAACAAGAAATACTGATGCACAAACACAACAGCAATCTGGAAAATGGTTGCCTAATCTTTCCGTAAAACTCTTCAGTGGCAGAAACTTCATGGTGTGTCATTCCTTAACTAATTCTGATGCCATACCTTACAGATGAGATCATAACCTATCTAAAATAATGCATGTGTGAAGCATATATATGAGAAATTCCATAAAAAATTGGAGGTTGGTATACTTTCAAAATTTGTAAATGAATGCACTTTTTTAAAAGAGGAATTCTCTCTTGGACAACTTCCCTACATTGAATATTTCAGCAATCTCACTGTCACCTCCACGTTATACCTGTATATAAAAACATATCTTTGCACTTAAGGCAGTCTACTTTTTTCCATCTGAAGAGAGAGAAAGCAATTATTAATCTGTGAGAAGCAACAACCTTATTCCCCTGAATGACCCTGAGGGATCAAAAGAGGAGACATAAGTACAGTTATGTTGTAAAAATTTAACAATATCTCAGAGCGTATTGCTACATTTGACACTTTTTGGGTAATCGCTCTGCCGTTCATGATAACTGTTCATGAGATTTTTTTTCAGTATTCACTAAAATAAACTTTATAAGACATCATAGCTCATGTGAGTGTGCAAATACAGTTCACTTACAACTTCAGAGCAGAAAGGTCATGATAAGATCCCAACTCAAAAGCGTGTCTTACAGGTGAGACAAGTAGGGATAGATTCCTTTTGTTATAAAACCTTCATCTTGAACATGGAGAGTATGCTCTGACATTTAACAAAATGTTTCTATTCTTCTCTACCATGCATACTTAACATAGCTCAAACTCATGAATATATAATTTACTATTTTACAGTGATAATAGAAAGCAGAATGGAGAACATAAAAGTTTTCAAAAGAGCAGGAATGTGAAAGGTAAGGTTGCAACCTCCGATAATCAGAATTCACAAGTCATGTACATAAAAAAATGCTATAAAAATTATCACGACTCAAAGTACAGAGCAATATCAAAATGTAATTAATCAAGCTGAAGGAGTTCAAGCAGCACAGGTTTTAATGTATACATATTCTGGGTATGTACTTAAGACCTCCAGGTTATGTCTTCTGAATTTGGCTAGACGTTTGTCTAATGGAATGCTCACAGAAGTAGTTGTTACTTCATCTTTCATGTGGTTCCTCTCAAAAGTTCACAGCAGTTGTCATTCAAGATGGCAGAATGGACAATTTCTGCTCTCAAAGTGAGCACCAAAAACCTGAAAAAAAAAAGGAATTGCACATAACATTTTCTGAAAAAAAACTATGTGGTCTTTTTCTTCCTGAGCACTGAATAAAGTTAAAATGTAACACAAACAATGCAAAATCCGTTACTGGGCATATTGATCAATTCACTAATCTTAAAAGAGGTATATTAACTAAAGATGAGCATTGGAAACTTAAAGAAAATAGCTGCAAATCTGGTAATACAATTTGGTCTCTTTCATACTGAAAAAATAAAGAAATGCAGATGATGAAAAATACAGAGGATATCCAAACATTCATTTTGATATCAATTCAGTGCCATACCACTTCTAAGTACACCTCAGGCAAGAAAGCAAATGGAAACTACAACACTGTACATAAAACGTATTTTGCAATGTAGATGGATTAAATCCAGTGCCATTGACCTATAAAGATCGTGCATGTGTAGGGTATTGCTTATTTGAAAAAAGATGATAGATAGAATAAATTATGCACTCAGTAAATACAGAAGCAGCATTTTCAACAACATGCCTTATAGAATGGGGAGATTAGACAAAGTGGGTTAGCATTTACCAATGGTGTGGTTTGGGAGAACATTACTTTTTTACTTGTTGTCTATAAGTTCTGTATTTCAGCCCACCATTAATAATAAACCTTTATCTAAACTTCCTTCTTGTTTGTTTTTGAGAGTATTTTTCCTTTTTTCTTTTTTTTTTTTCGCGGGGGGAGGCTTTGGGAGGATTTTTTTGCTTGATTGGTGAGTTAGCAGGTTTGGTTTGACTTGGATTTTTTTGGTTTTGTTCTCTTTATTCATCTTGCAGCCTGCGATTTGGCAAGATAGTCTCTCTCAGGTAACATTAAGATAGTTAAATCAATGTTTCTGGAGTTTGTTTTGTTTATTATCTCTTGTTTAGGAACATTGGTGTAATTTTTCAAACTATTGTTTTGATGGGTTTGAGGATTAATTTATTTTAGAATTGCTGGGTTGTTTCTTGTTTTCTTAGTTTCCTTGTGTCTGTGCTTTATTTCTGCTAGTTGTTTTCTCGTGTGCAACCAGGGCCAGATTTAACCCTGATTTACATCTCTTACTGTTTTTTGCATAGGATTGTACAAAACACTAAATTTTGTTCATCACTTTATTCTTTCCCCCCAAAAATAGCAGATTTTTCCAGATTTAAAATGCTAGAAAGTTCTTAACATGGGCTACATTCAATTCTATTTAAGGAGAAATCACCAGAGCTGTGCCCAATTTAAGACTCCCTTAACAGTGTCAGAAATGGCTGATCTAGGATTTCATAAACAAATTGACCTTGTGCTGTCCTCTGCATCAGTGTGGACTGCAACCAGCCAGGATAATTTCAGGACAGCTACTATACAGCTCAAATCACTGAGCAAGTAGATGCTTAGAATGTTACTATTATACCTTGCAGTTATTGACAAAGAAATTCTCCTGGGCACCATCAGGGCACCCTATCACTGTAGTAAAGCTGCTTAAAACAGAAGCTATCGTGAAAAATTACTCAAAAAAATCCCCAAAACAAAACCCCCAAATAAACCTAAACCAAAAAACAAGGCACCCAAACCCAACACAGCAGATTATTATGGTGCACCTCATATAGGCCAGTGTTACACAGTTCTTCAGGATATATAGTGCCAACAGAAAGATCAAGAAAGGAGTTACAGTACCATCTCAGAAAAGCTGTTTGATTTATTCTTGCTGAGGATTTGTAAGAAGCTTGAATGCCTGTACTAGGGAAAGACTGAGAGGTCTTTTTTGTTTGGTTTTGGTTTGCTATGAAAACATTTAAGAATATGTAGGGAAAGGGTGAAATGATAGACTGATATTCAGATACATAGATGTTTACAATGCAAATATATAGAAAGGAAAATAAAGAAATCTTCTGAAGCAAAATCTGTTGCTCAATGATATGCAGGCAAACTCATCTTTCAGAATGAGTCCCTTTGTATGAGCAATTTTTCTTCATGCCGCTGCATTTGTTAATCCACCATCTTATGCAGATGTCTGAATTTAGGACATTTCTGGAAAACTAAATACCTGTTCTAGGAAAAATTAACCACAGACCATTTTAATCTACAGATGATTACCTAGGCAAAATTGGGGTTTGAAAGCTTCTTCTAATGTCTTTGAAAGAGTTTAGATTGTGAGGAATTCCCAGAACCCATCTGCTTTTGTGCCACAGGAAAAACAGCACTTGAGTCCCTTGATAGTTCAATACTTCTCTGTTGATTTAATTGAGGTAAGGATCTACTGTCTGCAACTTGTCTGACAGCTGATCACACACATGAAATTTCAAGTACCATACTAAGTCACAAGTTCTAAAACAAAAGAAATACATAAGTAGAAGAGAGAGTTTGTTTCAGAGTTATTCTAGAACTGGGGCAAAATTCTGCGGAGGTTTTGGGCTTGAACAGTCTTCCCTACTAAATTGTCATATATGAAGATTTTGTATACATGCAATGTTGTATCTTTTTTTTCACAGTAAATGTGGAGACATATATGTGTACATATGTATATGTATATTGAAATCACATAAAGTACTGCCTGTTTGTACTCTAGTATTTCACTGGGAGATCCTCAAGGACTATGACTATATGACAATAGGAAGCTACACAGAACAAAATGGGATAAAATTAAATACTCAGAGACAGACCAGTCACTAACCACTTATCCAGGAAAATAAAGATGTTGCTTTACAAGAGTGTTACTTACTTACTAAAAGGGGTTAGGACACATGGAGGTTGTGAAGAGCTCTTCGCACAAGAATGGTTCTTGCTTGGTAACATTGGGAATACAGTAGTTAATATAGTAATTTGGGTTTGGTCTTAATTTCAGTAAATTTTTATTGATCAAGTATTAGTTTTACCTGCAGAATATTTCTAAACCACTTCTGAGGGCAGAATTTTTATTTTGAAATTGCTGTTTATTTTTAGGCAATGATAGGTATTTGGAATACTTTTAATGGACTATCTGCAAACAAAAACCCTAACCTTGATGGCTTTCCATAAAAAAAAATCCAAACACAACACCATATTTATATTACATAGAAATATGTGAAAGTGCAGTGTGTAGTTAGTAATTACTGTCATGCTGATGTTGATCAGTATGTGAAAATTGCATAGAAAATTGTGAAAATTACAATTCATTGTTAAAATTATACACTTTTCATAAATGTCATGCTATTTTTAAGTGAATTAATTTTCATGGAATGGATACGGGGTATTCTTACAGCACAGAAAAAATCAGAAGTAGAAATCAACTTAAGAAAAATAAAATTTTCATTTTGTAATAAAATATCAACATTATTATCTTGTTTACATTTTTCTTAATTGAAAGCAAATGTGAAATGAAACTAAAAGCACGTTGCCAACATGTTCAAATGGAAATTCAGCAGCAACTGACAGAAAAGTTTTTTATGTACATAAATGTGACATGTCCTCCCATGACATATATTGAGCTCTGTCAGGAGATTTGAGTCTATAGTAAGCTTTTCTGGCATGAGTGTTAGCTGGGAGTGAGATTTTTCCCCTCCATTCCTAGCTGACAGAGCTGTGTTCACAGAACATTATAGCATAGGCCTGGCTCTATTCATGATACATAAAGCTAAAAACATGCATGAGTCTCTGCAATATTCTTGCCTTTGATTTTAAGACCTGTAAGACCATGTCTGTATTTTCAATAGTGTTTTGTTTATAGACACTTCATTAGTCCCTGGTTGCAGAGTGAGTCTCTAAAGGACTGCAGAAATAAAAATCATAATTAAAAGTAATAGGTATTTACAAAATGTGTGGAGCAACTTGCAGGAATTTATGAACCTGAGAAAAGAGTCTTACAAAAATCAGGAGGAGGAGAGGATTTTATGATCTACAAAATCCAATAGATAGAGCTATACTAGATGCCCACACAATTTGTACCAGTGTAAATGAAATAGTTTTCTCCTTTAATAAATGCTTTGGGGAATATGTTGCAAAAAGGTTCTTGTTCCTTTTAATTTGAAAGTAACTTACCCCTCTTAATTACTATATTCGGGCAGTCACGTACTGCATATAACAGTTGTAGCCGATGAAGTCATGGAATGCTTTAAACCAGAGCAGGCAAGAAGGATTTTAAAAGGAGAATATTATATTTATTGGGGTTTTCTTTATATCACTCTCAAGGAAAAAAAAGTACATAACAGAAACAAAGGAAGTCTGAGAATCCACCTTATTTAATGAAAGTAATACAAATATTTTATTTAGAATTTTTATTCCTTGGATTAAATATGTTTATTTAGTAACTTAAATTGCAAGAAATATTTGAAGCATGTTTTAATTTTCAGGGCCTTTTCTCAAACAAAGAATTAAAAAAAAAAATAACAACCATCAAAGTAAAAATCTGTCAGAAAATTATGACATCTTTCCACCAGGATCTGGATGCTTTCAATGGTTATGAAACATTGTAGATGCACCGTTTCATACTGTTTCTTACATTTCAAGGAGGGTTTCTGCTAAAGAGTATTCCTTTGAATATGGTCAAATCTCCTTTTTTGGCATTGAAATACTGTCTGAAGAGTAATGCAGGATGGGGGCCTCTTTCTTTGTTTGGTTAGTTTTGTTTGTTTGTTTTAAAAAGAAAAAGCAAAGCTTAAGGATACCAGTTACACCACAACGTCATTAGTATGCAAGTATATAGGAATATAGGATATCATTCAAGTCAAATCTCAGCAATAATTTCATGTGTATGCTGGCACATTATATAGAAGATACTCAAAATTTTAACCAAAAGGGGGAATAGAAATAACAAACATACATAGGAAAGGAGATGTAAAAAGTCTTTTGAAGTATGGCTTTCTGCAGGATGCACGATACAAATGAATGAGTACTTTCACTTCCTGTCTCTCTTTTAAAGCGTGAAATAAAAATGGTAAGTTGTGATCCACACGCTGTATACCAATTAAACATTGCAAGAACTTGATGGCATTTACTCCAGGACTTGCTTACTAGGTTTGACATGGGTCAGTCTTTACTTGTCTTAGAGAAGCTGCTCCTGATTTAACATGCTGTAAATCAAATTGAAGTAAGATCTACATCTACTGAGACTAACAATGCAATTGTTAGCCTCAGTATTTGATTGGTAAATATTCTTTCTACATTATGTCCACTGGAAAAAGATTTGAAGAAGTCTAGTTCCATGGTCATCTTCAAGTCAAGCAGTTCTATTGATGACATACACTTTTGTATCTCAGCGTCCTGGTTTGAGTTAAAACAGGACAAATTTTGTTCAGTAACCTTACTTCTTAGCTGGGCCTCTTCTAACTACTGAAATTAACAGCATATTGTGCAGACACTGTTTGCTCTCAGAGTGATAAGACCAATGTTTATAGTTGATGCCAAGGAATGGTATGCAGAGAGGCTTTTCCTTATACTTATTGCTATAACAGCCAAGGCCAACCAACTTTGTTATTTGCCCCATTGGAGGGTTGGAAGCAGAAAAGCATAGAGGGGTCACATCTGTGGGGATGAGCGGACAGGACAGGTGACCCAAAACTGACCAACAGGGTATTCCATCCCATCTGCCTCATGCTCACGATAAAAGCTGAGGGATGAAAGGGACAGGTCTCTTTCTTCAATGGCCGGCGTCTGAGGAGGACTCTATCTGTTCCTTTGCCTTTGATCCTGATCCTGAATCCAGATGCGGAATCCAGTTCCCATCTGTCACTGAGTCCAGTCTGGGACTTCCCCAGTGCCTGCCGGTGACGTGATTGTCATCCTGGGAGCTCGATACCATTTTGTATATATTTAATTATTTTATTTTTTTTTTAATTAATATTCCATTAAAGTAGTTTAGTTCCTTCTAAACTCATAAGTCTCTCTCCTGTCTTTTCTCTTTTTTTTTTTGAAGAGAGGTAGGGGGAAGCATCTGTCGGTCACCTGGTGACTGGTTCAGCCCAAATCACGACACCCAGATTGCCACCTTTCTCTCTCACCGAGGCATATTCTGCTGATGATGACATGGGACAGCTGACTCAAGGACCACTTGTTCTTGTGAGACAGCACAAGAGGTGCAGCATCCATTAATACTCTGTTGCCTCAGAGTGTACAAAGAATGGTCACCAACTTCTGTGGGAAACCCCCTCAAGAGAGCATCAAAGACAAATATATTCATTGTGCCCAGCTTGGTTAGCACAGAAGAACAAGGGTATTTTGTGACCGCAGAGGTGACTGTTGAGCTCAACTTCTGACAAGTTGTGAGCTCAAATGTTCACATGAGGAAGGAACAATGTTTTGATAAGGCTAATTCATAGCTGTCAGTCTGAATAATTATCTAGTTTGGAGATCACTGGCAGAAGATGCAAAAATAAAAATTAATTTTCACTAGAATATAGGAACTGGACAAAACAAAGAGACAGTCTTGATCTGAACATATCACAATCTAAACGGATGATAAGTTTTTAGATAGATGAGAGTACAAAACTCCCTTTGAATGATGATAAAAGCTTCTGCTTAATTTTTCTGTGTTTAAAAGTGGTATATTAGTTAAGGCAACAACAATAAATCTCTGAATGTGGAAGCAACTCCATCACCCAAGCCGCAGTTAATGAAATGGCTGCCTGTGCCCCTTACTCAGACTTCATACCTATACATTGCATGTTTTCTGTCCAGGGTTCTGGTGAATTTATAACATGTGACAGAATATCATCAGTACAGATTTCATGATACATCATTAAAATATGTAAATAATTCAGGTCTTAATATAACATAACATAAAATCTAATAAATTATTAATACCTCTGGTTTACAGATGAGGATTACCTTGATCCGTCCTCACCCCTGGAGTCAAGAAATTCCATATAGTGAGAGCCCTATATGCACCATATTAATAAAGTGAAATTTCTTGGCATTCCCAGGAGCTTTACGGTAAAATGTTATATGTAGTCAGAGTGCCAGTAAAATAACATTATAGGAGGCATGTATTTTTTTAAAGAACAGTTTATGGGTATTTCTTATAGTACTTGTTACAAATAATTCAACAGATTATGAGAAAACATGAAGGCTACCTCTGTCTTTATATTCAGTTGTGGGGGTTAGGATTTTATTTTTTTTTATTAAATACACCCTCTGTAGTTTAGTTGCCATGACAGCAGGGAGGCTGATATCTCACCAGTGATTTGCTAATTCATCTATTTTGAAGTTGAATGAAATGACTGTTGTCCTAATGTATATTCTTGCTTCAATGGGAAGTGTCCCTTTGTAAGCTGAGGCTCTAGTGTTCAAAAATGTTAATACTGCAGCAACTGGTGCTGTGTTGATGAGCAATAAATGATGACAAAGGGAAAAAAAAAGGTAGTCCTAATGCATTTAGCCATGAAGGTGGTGTTTTCTTATGAGCCAATAAAAGGAAATATTAAAAAAAAAAAGCTGGGATCTTGTTTGAAGTTTTTTGTTCTCTTGAATTTAAATTTTATTTTATTTTAATTTCTGCTCCTTAAAGTTGCAGGGGTTTATGGATTTTTATTTTTTTTTTAATGAGCTAGGTATAAAATGGGAGTATAGGAGAACTGAGGGTACAAATCATAGAATCGTTTTTGTTGGAAGAGACCTTTAAGATCATCAAGTCCAACCATTAACCTAACACTGCCAAGTCCACTGCTAAACCATGCTCTAAGCACCACATCTACATATCTTTTAAATACCTCCAGGGATTGTGACACAACCACTTCCCTGGGCAGCCTGTTCCAATGTTTGACAACCCTGTCAGTGAAGAAATTTTTCCTAATATCCACTGTAAACCTCCCCTGGAGCAACTTGAGGCCATTTCCTCTTGTCCTATTATTTGTTACTTGGGACAAGAGCCCAACCCCCACCTTGCTGCAACCTCCTTTCAGGTAGTTGTAAAGAGCGATAAGGTCTCCCCTCAGCCTCCTCTTCTCCAGGCTAAACAACCCCAGTTCCCTCAGCCGCTCCTCATAAGACTTGTGCTCTAGACCACTCCCCAGCTTTGTTGCCATTCTCTGGACACACTTCAGAATCTCAGTGTCTTTCTTGCAGTGAGGGGCCCAGAACTGAACACAGTACTTGAGATGGGGCCTCACCAGTGCCGAGTACAGGGGGGTGATCACTTCCCTATTCCTGCTGGACACACTACTTCCGATACAAGCCAGGATGCTGTTGGCCTTTTTCGCCACCTGGGCACACTGCTGGCTCATATTCAGCCGGCTGTCAACCAACATCCTCAGGTCCTTTTCTGCCAGGCAGCTTTCGAGCCACCTGTAGCACTGCATGGGGTTGTTGTGACCCAAGTGCAGGACCCAGCAATTGGCCTTGTTGAATCTCATACAGTTGGTCTTGGCCCATCAATCCAGCCTGTCTAGATCCCTCTCTAGAGCCTTCCTACTTTCATGAAGGTCAACATTCTCTCCCAAACCGGTGTTGTCCGCAAACTTACTGAGGGTGCCCTCGTCCAGATCATTGATAAAAATATTAAAGAGAGCCGGCCCCGATACTGAGCCCTGGGGAACAGGGGCTCCATCCGTAAAGCAGTGAGATGGGTCACAGGAACAATTTATAACAAATAATGGCAATAGTATCATTTAAATAAGGATTAAGTAATGATAAATTTTAGTGGAAAAACACTAAAAGTATCAGCTGTAGATAAATTTATCATAATCTTTGCTATACTAATTAAATATCTATAGAGCAATGGGACACTTCATAATCATAAGACTTTTCTGTTCTTAACTAAATGTTATTCTCTGTCCAGGTGACTAATGTTGTCATGATGGAGAAACAAAAATGCCAGAAGACATAGCATCTGCCACAGAGATCCTGTTTAAAACCTGAGAGCTGTCATCATATACAGTTTGCTATTCCTGTAAAATTAAATTTTACTGCACTTGTTGGCAAAGTGTGTTCATGAATTCAGAATAAACTTTCAGAGAGCTGTTCAGGTCCTCATAAGGCAAGTTGAACACTCAGGCCACCACAGCTTGCACAAGTTCATTTCCAAACATTTTTGGATTGTTCTACCATAGTTTTTGATGCAGTATTCAGACAACGTAGACAATCTGTTGATTTCTACTGTGAAACTACAACAGCCAAGGTAGTTTCTGCTCGTCTGCTCACAAGGCAAAAATTTTCTAAATTTAAAAGATATAATCTTTCCAATAAAAATATAACTGAAAAGAGTTGTAGTCCTAAATCTATTTTGACTTATCAAGCAAAAATTAAGCCATTGTTATGTAATACTCTGCTATTTTCATTCACTTTTATCCTTTATTTTTAAAAGAAAAAAATAAAATAAAAAAAGGTTTCTTGAAAGATTGACCCAGATGTTAGCAGGTAAAAAACTAGAAGAGTTCCTTTAATTTCAAATGTTTAATAGATAGCTAGTGTAAGCACTCTTCCACAGCAGTGCCTTAGCAGCTGATGCTCCCCAGGACCTCTCTGTGTCTTTCCTTCTCTTCCAGTGTACAGCATAAATGTTTCTGCACTTGCGGAGTGAATTAGACCTGGCTGAAAGAACAATCCAAACCCATAGAGCTTATTTTTCAGGGGAATCATTTACCCTATCATTTCCACTGTGGGTAAGCAAGCCTGTGAAGAGCAAGGCTCGTGAAAAAAAGCCAGGGTCGGAGCAGGCACTTCTGCGCCACTGAAAGAAAACTAGCTTCTAACAGTGATCTAAGTATTGCTAATTTATTCCAGTTATGAAGGCAGCTCCTTTGCACAGGAATTTGTCCATGCTGTTTCTACTGAAAAAGCATAACATGTTCTTCCTCACTTTCTGGTGCATTTAGGTTCCAGCCACCAATGAAACACAAGTAGTGGAGCTCGCATCCTGTGCGCACATGAAACAGACCTTTCACTATGTCATAAACTAGAAATTTGACTCCTGTCATTGCAGCATAGTGAATAGTAGATGAATATGGGCCAGAAACACAGTTCTATTAATACTGAAGGGGTTTTAGGAAAAAGTTTGAAAAAAAGAGTTGGATGGTATTTTTTCTGCCCTGGCCTAGGGTCTGGCACATTGTGATTGAGTTGTCTGCATTCAAACAGGGAGCAAACCCACTGTAAATTATTAGTTTTATCAACAAGCATTACTCGAACAAAACCTTGGCTAGAAGAATGGGTGATGGAGAAATGAATGGGAGAATAACCTTCTTATCCTTTATCCAGATTTCATTTTTCCTACTTATGGATATTAAAAAGGCATTACTGATAACTTTCAGCTTTTTGTCACTTTAGCTAATTTCAAGCTCTACAATGACTTTGTTTTATTTGTTGAAGCAAGGTTCACAAGGAAAAATATTTTTAGACCAGCTAGTATAACAGAGAAAAGAGTAAGCGTTCAGGCCCTTGCTGTCTGAAAGAGGTAACAACCTTCAGTCTAAACACAGGCTGACAACATTTGTTCTGAGTGTAACTTAATTATTTGAGTTTGGGTTTTCTTAGTGCTTGACTAAGCTTTTGACAACTTGTGAAGTGGTATGTGAGTACTGCTGAGTCTGAGAACAAGATGTTGTTTTATAAATATACTTGGCAGAGAAAAAGAGAAATTCATAGTGAAAATTAGCTTGGAAAGACTCAAGAACCGGGGTGTGTGAAGTAAACTGTTTTTTGGCAAGCCCATTCAAGTGAATTTACCTAGCACATAAGGCTGAAGGAGGACTAAGTTTTTCCATTCACCCATTATTCATTCTCCTGCTCCCATTCCAGCTTCCAAACCCTGTTCTTCCCTCAGGGAAAGCACTATTTCTGATTTAGCTGGGAAAAATGGCATCTGATCCTACACAAGTCCAAAAATGCAGTATCAGGCCATCACTTGTAAGGTCTCTGACTCACCACAGGCCTAACCAGCTCCTGGGTGCAGCTATGCTTCTCTGTTAAAAAAGAAAAAAGGGACAGTGAGTTGATAAGGGAGATAGATAAGGATGATTTTGAGTCTTGGGCAGAACTATATATCTTATTTCCACTTCTAATCCTTCCTTTTTTCCTCTTTTTATAAACTAAATTTTACATTTTTTTTAGTATTGCCAATTGTGAATTGCGTAGTGTTTGAGTTGCTTAATCTGTAATGGAAGAAAAGCTTTCATGATCTTTCCTGCTTTGTGATTTTTAAAGCCTTTCCTTTTTGGCACAAATTTTTTACACAGAAGAATATTTATAACAATGCTTTTTTTGAGATTTTTTACTGAAGTTTCATGGATTGTCAAGATGAAAGCAACTGTTAGAAAGCTCTAAAATCTGCAACAGTAGGCATAAAAAGAGATTATCCCAACTTATTTTGACATTTTTAAATGTATTCCTCTTCCATTTTCCCCTGAAAACACATCTTGGAGTAAAATTTCATGAAAAGAGTGAAACAACTTCATACTGTGATGGATTTCATAAAAATTATTAGAAAAGTTTTGGAATTCTATCCATTTTAACAGCTTGCTTAACAATTGCTGAGAATACATGCATCAACGTAGTTAACCCTTCTGACCTTATATGTAAATAAAAGAATATGTATTTATTTTCATTATATTACATTTTGGTTTAAAGATAAATAGACATACTGCATAATGTACAAATCTGAAAGATCCCTAGAACCACAAGAATAAATAGAGATCATCTGGACCAACACTTTACTCCTAGAGAAGATCGAGTAACACATCTCTAATAAGTTTAAAGGTTTTCTAATGTTTAAAATAAACCATCATTTCTGAAAATAAAATTCGTAACGTCTCATTCTGGTAATCAGAACACTGAAGAAAAAATAAATCGCTATCCTTCTTACAAGAAACATTTTCACTTTGGGAGACTAATATAAATTCTTCGGGACTTACTTCTCCTTCCTCTCCCGGAACAGTCTTCATTTTTAAAATAAAACAAACCCAGTCTTCCAGGTTTTCCATTCTTCCTTTACTGGGCCTGCATGCTTTATTGAAGTTTTTCTCTCCTCTGTCCATTTCCAGTTTTTCCCCAACTTTTTAACAGCATCTGAAACTGAAAATAGTTCTGTAGCTACACTATTTGGAGAGGAATAATTATACTTCACCTCATTTTCTGCTTGCAACACACTTGCTAGTGTTTCAGAAAATACCATTTTTCTTTTCAACAGCAGTAGATGCTTATTTGGACACACTTCCAGCCCTCCGTATCCCAGATTTGTATTTTTCCCAGCCTGGTTGCTATTGTCACCATATATTTTGATTTGTTTTTCTTTATATGTGTAGTTTTTCTACTTTACTGTGTTGAATTTCATCTTAAAGACTTCTGACCATTTCATCGATTTATCAGGATCAATTTAAATTCACAGCTTGTCCACTGAAGGGTTTGCAGCACTTACTGTTGGGTGTCAAGGCTGATAAGTCATCTAAGTTGTTAATGAAACCATTAAATTACACAGGACATAAGACAGATCTCTGCAGGGCCACCCACATCAAGCATCTTCCTAGTTTATTGACAGCAAACTGTTGATAGCTGCTATTTAAGCTTGATGATTTCAACCTGATGTGAATCTGCCTGTTGGTATTTAATCCATACCATATGACACTGCCTGAAAACTGGGGAAATACAGAACTCCATTAAAAGGTAATTGTAAATTGCAAACAGACCAGTTAACTGTCTTATAGAAGTTCACGTGCATGAAATTCTGGGTGGAAAGAAAAAGAAAACATACACTGAGCAATATATGGGAGTTTTAGTTTGCAATCACAAATTCTGTCATAACATGACATTTTCACCCATATTGTCTTCCATCTCTGTATTCTGTACAGATATTACAAACGATTGTATAGCAATATGCTTACTCTTCGCATTCCATCCAGTCAGCTATCATATTAAGATTCTCATCACTCATACAACCTTCAAAAATTGTTAACATCTATCAGTCACTTCCTTCGCTTTCCACACCTGAGGCAAATATACGTTAAACTCTTGTGCCATTATTAATTCAGTTTGTATGGAATATAGATCATCTTAACCCGAAACAAGAATAAACTCTACAGTATTGTATTTACAATTTTATGCTTTTTGTCATTATGAGCAACTGAAACGCAGGACTTACAGAAGTAAATCTAATGATTTTGGTTTTCTTCTATATCAAAACAAAAATAATTGTGAAATTCTCTTTTTGGTAAATAGATTTTTTTTCTCTCCACTGTTGATTTGTCCTGATTTGGTATGAAAATTCATCCCAAATATTTGTAAAAACTGCAGAAAAATATTTATCTCCTGCTTATACCAGCATAGCACTGCTTTTTAAAAAGCAAGAAAACAAAACCCATTATTTCAGAAGGGTGAAGATGCCAAAAACACCCAAATATTTTGTTTACTGTCCTGGACAAAATTGGACCCCATTGTGGATGGCCTTGAAGATGACTGAGACCTTGAATTTAATATGATGTTCCATGGATAGAGCTATGTATTGAATCGGTAACAGATTTAATGGGTAGCTGCTGTTTCCTAGGTGGCACACTGCAGTGTTCCGTAACAGCTGAGCTCTTCGTAGCGCTGTACTGCATTGGTGTTTCGCAGCCCAGAGGTGATGGAATTGTGAAAAACTGAAGGCAGTCCATGATCCATCAGAGAGGAAAAATGTTTTAACCTAACTAGAAATAAAATGGGAGGAATTACACTGGTACTGGTTCATTGACGCTTGTTGGAATTTCTTTTAATGTTTCTACTTGGAGGGACCTCATAGGAATTTATGCTATTTTAGGAAATCTGAAAACAGCAAGATCTGTATGTGTATAACAACGGTCTAGGGAAAGGACAGTTTTTTGCTGAAAAAGCAAATGCTTCACTGAAATAAAAATCACTGAAAAGCAGTATTTTTGGGGGGGGGGAACAACCAAGCAACCAAAAGCAACATCAACAATTGAACAAGAAGAAGAAAAAAACCCACAAAACCAACCCTCAAGGAAAAATATTATAGTAAGTCTTATTTTAGCCTCCAGACTTTTGGGAGGTGGGGTTGGGGTTTAGGGGTCAGGAACTGTTGATCACTTTTAATATATTCCTGTATCACCAATATAATAATTTTATCATCCTAATGACAATTCTGCCACTCATATCATAATATGTTTCTGAAAGAGAAGAGGCATATTTCAATATGTGCTATTGAATTGCCAAATTTTATCTCACGTTATTAAAACCAAAAATTGGTAATAAAATTTGACAACTTCACTGAAGAAGTAATATTCTCTTTCATTTTTGCAAATTAATTTCATGATATATTAAGAGTTTGTTTGTCATACATTTTTAGTACAATTCATTAATCTGGTATGACATTCAGTAACTTAAAAAGAATGAGATATTGCACTATATTGATCTGATATCTTATTAGGGATTTTATCATTTCTTAGGAATGCCTATTTCGTATAACCACAGAAGAATAGAATGGTTTTGGATTCATATAAGCACAGAATCATAGAATGGTTTAGGTTAGAAAGGACATTAAAGATCATCTAGTTCCAACCCCCGTGCCATGGGCAGGGACACCTCCCACTAGACCAGGTTGCTCAAAGCCCCACCCAACCTGGCCTTAAACACTTCCAGGGATGGGGCCTCCACAACTTTCCTGGGCAACCCATTCCAGTGTCTCACCACCCTGACAGTATAGCATCTGGTTTTTTATTTATCTATTTATTTAGAGGACAGGTGACAACTTTTGCTCTTGTTTTGTACAGAAATAATGATTTGTTACCCTTTTAAGGGAGGAAAAGTTTCAGGAAAAATAAAACTGCAGAATATATTAAAAACAGAATAGTGTAACAAAAAATCAAGATGTACGACGTTATCTTTTTCCCCAGAAAACACCCCAAAGTACCTTTTTAAGATATGAAATCTGAAGACAGATATGCAGGAAAGTGTTGATACATTGAGTATAACCACTCTCTTTTCCATCTTATTTTATTTTTTAATAGTGGTAAGACCATTGTGGTTATCTTCAAGATACACAATGGGTTGGCCATCACTTCAAGTGCTTACAATCTAATTGTTTGCACCTTCAAGCTGCAACTTCTGCTATGACTGCCTGGAGCCATATTGATTTAAACTTGTCTATCAGGATGCATGTGATTGCCTCCACAGAGTGAATTTGCACTCATTAGTGCTTAACTAGAAAGAACACACAAACTAAGACTCTAGAGTGAAAAACTAGGTGATTTTTCTGTGCTACATTGATTTCGGTTGACTTCTGAATATCTATCCACCCACATGAAATTGCCAAATCAGTGTTCAGCACAGCAAAAGAAACGCCTGCAAAGAGCAGCTCACTAGATACTGGTGAGTATAGAGGAAAGACAGATAAGTGTAAGCTAGAAGAAATAAAACGATCGTTTTCCTCCAAAGACCAAGGTGTAAAAGCCAGTTCTTCAAAATAAAAAATTTAGATACCTATCCTTGACAACTGGTACCAAACTGATGCAAATCCCGAGACTGTATTCATTATTATGTTTTTCACAGTCCCTAATCAGTAAAATGTAGAGCAACTGCAATGCTGGTGTGACATTAACCATCCAGAAAGCCACATCAAAACCCAACAATCTTTAAATGGTCCCTCTTGTGATGCTCTTCTTAGAAGAAGAGTGAAGTTGTAAATACATAAAGCCACAAGATTCTACAGTACCTAATTCAATATTATAGAAGTAATGACACTAACATTAATATAATAAATGATTTCTAAAGTCTTTGTTAGGGACATTCCAAGATAACATTTCCTAGCTCCTGAAAAGAGACTAAGTTTTGTAACAATTTTATACAGAGGGCTTGTTGTATTGCTCATCCTATATGGACAGTGCATTTTGATTTCTGTAAGGAATTTCTAAATCAACAATTCATGATCATCTCAGGTATGATATAACATTACACACCTTTCAAGAGGTTTCATTAGGGCTTTACATCAAAAGCAGAGTGCTATCAACCCCAGTCGGTAGAGTGATCAAAGATACATACACCGAAAGTATATATTTATAAAATGTCCAAGTAACCATCAGACATAAATTGTATAATACAGGACAACTGAACATGTAATATAATTCCCTGGTGTGATTCTGGACTACATTTTGTTCAACGTAACACAGTATTATTTTAAAGTCATTATTTTTTATAGTCATGTTTCAGGTTGCCTTTTTTTTTTTTTACAGGACAAAACATATAGATAAATAAAATAGGATACTGTGAATTATGTAATATTTCTCAGAGCTGTATGTTCATGTTACCTATGTGGTGCTTGTGTACTATAAAATTTTAATTTGTATGACGTTTACTAGGTGTGCTATCAAAACATTATGCCCACAAACCAATCCCTACTCCTCTGGAGTCATCTCGGTAATTCTCTGATATTAAAGCTGTATCTGATATAACCCAATAATTCAGGCTTTGTCTATAGCATTAAGAAGGTATAGGTAACTCCTAAAGAGAAATTTATTCCATTTCAAAATACCTGTCCAACAGAAATGAGATACTTCAGTCTCTGAATATACCCACTTCTTTTGATTAACTACAGAAGTAGCATAGATTACTATCTTAAAATAAACTTTTAGGCAGCTAAGGTTAGGTGAGATCAATCTCCTATCCTTCCCTACTGCCAGAATACCCAGAGCATTATGAGATGTGCTAGCAGCCCCTCAGTTAATTAGAAATTATTCTGTTCTACAGAATCAGCAAACATCTGTATAAAATCATAATGCACGCTCTATCAGGAAGTGTTAAGGGCGTTACATTCCACACTCCAACACCTTCTTTCTTGCAACTTTGAATTTTCTGGATTTATCTTTATGATGCAGAGGGAAAGAGGGAGATTGAGAATATAGACCTGAAAGAAGAAGATGAAAAGGGGAAAAAATATAGAAAACAACAACAAACAAACACATAAAGAATAGAAACTGCTGTAAACTTAGATTCTAAAGACACTCTTTAGGAATGATGTCTTGCACATGAGATGCACTGAGTGGCTTCTGTGGGTCCATTTGCACTACTTTCTTGTTTATATTTATGCTTTGTTCAAAATGACTTAGAGCTTTCTTTTTACCCATTGTGTATACATGTGTCTGCTTGCATTCCTCAAAGTAGAAATATTCCAGCTAATATCTTGGGGATAGAATGGCTGAATTGGGGGGAAAAAAAAAGAGAAAGATGATATTCTACAATTAATATAATAGGGAAGCAAGAATAAACCTAACTCATTTACATAAATTTAACAGTTTCTGTATTCAAACTGTGGCTTCTTGAGTAGCTCCACTTGCCAAATCACCTGCTTCTGCTGAAAGAATGCATGTGTTCCCTTTCCTTATTTTTCCTCTGCCTATCACTACTGCTGCTTCTAGTAGGATGGTCACACTGTCATGTGAGCCCTGGCATTCACAGCATCTTCCAGATGACCAGCTCAAGTGATCAAACGATCTGTAGTTTGCTTCATTATGGTTTGTTTTCTGCCAGGTTGAATTTGAAGAACGTGAAATATCTTAACTCTGGCAGCATACATAGCTGGGATTTAACCATTTTCATCCCAACGTATCTTTCTTCTCAACAGTTTCATTTTCATTAAGAATTTCTTAAAAGCCATCATTAAAGTGACGTACAATAGCAATAATTCACCCTCTACTTATACACATATTTTTCTGCCTGTTTTCTTCAGCAAAAGATCGACTAATAAAACCTAATTTCTGTGTTGTGCAGGTAACTGGAATTCAGCAGCTTGTATTGCATGAAGAACGTGTACGACAATGCGAGGTGTATAACAATGATTGACTTGAAGACATGGCTGACTTCCACTTTGTCTATGTGTGTGCCAGCATGTTTGAGACTTTATTGCTGTGTTAAAACACAAATGCAACATCAATTTAATCATAATATCATGCTGGGATTTGTCTGACCTAACTTTTGTTAGATGGTAGGTCTGAGGCATCGTCTCAGTTCCCTTCCATTGTTATAGACAACAAAGATAAATGGGATGAATCACCCTGCCTGGTGTCCAAGTGTCTCTACTTACTAAGAAAGGTTAGATTAGCTTTGAGATCACGCCTTACTTATCTAGCAAAAGCAGAGTAAGATTAATCTTTTGTCTCTAATGAACTCTCTTTATGTGAATGGCATACCGATTAGCACTAGTTTTATCTATACCAGCCTAATTTTTGCAGTGTGCTGGGAAATACCGATTCTTACTGCATTCATACAAAAGATGATAACCCTTCTTACTGACTTAAGCCAGCAGACCTATCTCATATACCAGTTAAAATCTTCAGTTTTCTGGTATAGGAAGTGAGGGAAATGTTTCTGAAATAATCTAGGAGTAGGCAGATGCAGGGGTATCTTGCTCTCATCTCTTATTAACATTTCTCCAGCTTTCGCTATGCTGTACAGTATACAATGCAGGACATGCAAAGTTTCTGCTTGCACTTTGCCTTATGTATAATCAAATCATGGATGCAGTAGCGAACGAAAAGCTATACTTGGTGGTATTTAATATGTCACAACTATCTACTGTTTGTGTCGAAATGTCACTTTCAGCTGATAGCTCAGTAATATGTGAAAGGTTCTCAAAGGTTAAAACTTAAGACTGCAGTTACCGCTGGCTTTTTCTAAAGAGAAGGGTTTGTTCTGAAACTTCTGAAAACCTGAAAAGCGAGATATATTCTGTTTTGCAGATGCATGCAACTTTTAGATCAGTGGGGCATTGTAGTAGCTGCATAATGCGTTTCATGGAATGCTGCCTCTGCATTTATGAGCAGTAGCTTATAAAAGGTGGGTAATAATGAGTGGTTTCCATTACACGTATTTAAAAAATCAATGTCAACACTTTCAAAAGAAAAGAAAACATTGCTCAACTCATAGATGTAGTATTCAGGTTAAGTGTGATTGCTTCATACTGAAACACCTGTGGGGCAATTCTTTTTTGCAAACAAAAGTGAAGTATATAGAAAAGATCACAGATAATCACTGCCTAGTTAAAACAGTGATGATACAAAGTATCAGCTCTTTCTCTACATTCATACAATTCATTCTGGATCTACTCCACTAAAGTCTTTTAACATAAAGGAGTAGGAAATATCCAATATTCTGCATTAATACCTGCTGACTCTACAGTGCTTTCTTAAGGCCAATACTGTAAATACACTATCAGGATTTCTGCTCTAGTGGTGGCATTTCTAAATCACTGATAGCAGAGTGGAAGTCCTAAGAAGCAGCATGTTTTCATCAACGGCGAACACACCTTATCATGCTCATCAATCAGAGGGGACTACCTATTGTAGTGTGTGACTATAGTACCATCGCCCTCTGGGTAATCACAACTTCTCTTTAGATGCTTGTGCCACAAATCACTCACAAATGGCAGCTCTTTTGTGAGCAGAGATAGACATATCCACACACAGAACAACACTCCACTGAACTATCTATCTGCAGCCACAGGGGACTGGGAGGACTGATTGGCCATGGACATCTTCACTCAGTAAAACTCATCTAAATTATAAAGACTGAAACAAACCCTGCATGAGCTTCCACATGCCAAAGTGGTGCCTTTTTTTTTCCACATTGCAAAATGTAAATGCAAATGATGTGTTTAAAGCATCAAGACACAGATTCACAAAAAGCAAAGAATAATGATTCTTTTCCCTCTGCTTATGCCCAAATAAAGCTCTTTTACATTTCTCTTATTTTTAAGGAAACCCCAAGACTCTATTCAATATGCAAAATCCAAAGATTAATGAAATGTACCCCTAAATGATATTTTTTAATCACTGGATATGCTCAACAGGCAGATTAAAATCCCTACCCTATAAACAGTGTGTTTATACTGAAAAGTTTTGTTTAGTTCACATTGCTACACATTGCAATAAAAGTATAGAATTAACCACAAATTATCCTATTTCTTTTGTAGATTATATAACTATTACAGAATATACTGAAAAAATAGAAATAATATACAGTAGGACTGGAAGCTATTTTTGAATCATTTAATTCCATATACCCTCTTTCCTACCCAGAAATTAATATACCGGAAATGTAGTTGTCTTCTTATAATATTAGAATTGTTCCTTTTCCTGAGACTACCAAAAGAAGTCCTTTAACTGAAATAATGATGTTAAGAATGTCTACCTTCTCAAGAGAAGATGGCGGGGAAAAAAGGGAAAACAAAAATGAAAAAAAATCCTTTGAACACCTGAGAGCTGTTGAGTTTAATTGAACCAGAGTCTGGTGATTCTGTATGAAGTAAAGTTTCACTGACTGATTGCCTGTAAATTACATTTCATTAACTTTTTCTCTTACTATTATAGCTATGAAGAACCACAAATTAACAGGATTCTGGATCTCAAATGCAAAAATCTAACTTCTGCTCTATGTATGATGTCATATTTGCTGGACAAAAGACATCAAGAGAAATGTATTTCTTGTGTTAGAGTACTTTTGAGATTTCTGGAGAAAAAGTCATGAAAATGTGATCAAGTTTTCTTTCATTGTAGAACTTTTATGCATGCACAGATTTTGTTTACCTGTAACAAAAAGTTCCAAAATTTATGTTTATTTATTGTGTAACTTGATTCAGTTTTAAAAATATAATCATTCTAGCTTTATATCATATTGATTAGTGTTATTAAAAATTGTATATCACAGTTTTTAGGTGTTTTTTCTACATCTTTAAAAAATAAGAATCTTAGAAAATTTCCACACAGAAGACAATGTTAAATTGAAATTAAGACTGAGAACTAATAATGTTGGGAGGAGGGGATAAAAAGAACAGCAAGCCCAATTGTAATTTTCAACAATGTAATAACTGTAAATCCAGTAACAGCTATACTGTTTAGAAGTAATTTTTTTCATGTAAACTTTGCTAGTGACAGAGAATTCACTACAAACCTATATACACCATTTTCATGGTTATTTGACCTAACAGTATAAACATATGCATGATCTAAATTAATCTAACTTCACCTTTGTAATCCCAATTTATCCAGCTCAGAACTGCAGCTGTTGGACTATACTTGTGTGCAAGACTGAAGAGCCTTCTATTATCTGTTCTTCATGCAAATATTCAAATTCTGATACAATCCTCTTGTCATGAATCACTCTTTCTGGTAAATAATGATGAATTCTTGAGCAGCTCAATAAAATGCATGTTTGCATTAGCCCAATGTGCTAATTGTTCTTTTCTGAATGTTTTTCTGTCTGCTGTAATCCTTCCGTCATGGACTAGACAATTTAAGACAGTAAACGGTTGTTACCAGTGTGCTGATGACAAAGGTAATACCTTTCCTGCTACTTCTTCATACTTCTCTGCTCACAGGTCTATAGATCTATGTAGACCTATAGCTGCTATATAGCTTTGCATATCTGTATCAAATAGCTAATCCACTATGAACATCAAACCCTCTCCAAAATCCCTTCCAGTGCCCAAGTAGACTTCCCCACATGGGTCATATTTCCTACATATTTTGTTTCTGCAACCATGGCTGCATTTAGCTGTACATGTATACTATACATTTACTGCTTATCATTCTTAAAACTCCATCACATTCCTCTTTCCCGATAATTGATAAAACTGTCAAGAAGTGTCAGGTCACATGTAGAAATACACATATAGAGAGAACCAAAAGGAGGTCAGCAAATATATTGCTGTTCAACATATTGCATAAACATGTGCTGAAGTCTTGCTGACATCACGGGGACTCAAGCATACTCATGCTAAGTGCTTAAAGGTTTGCAGAATTGAGGCTTTAGTTAGGAACGTACAGTTCTTCCTCCGCCAGCTCTCATTATTCTACCAAACTGCTTAGTTGTGTGCCAAATTTTAATAATTCAGGACTGAAAATCATGTGACAGAAACAAACTCAATACAGTAAAATTATTTCATAAAATATAGTAAAAAACTGAGGTGATAAGAAGAAAATACATCTCCAAGGGCTTGGAAATTCATAACAGCTTTAGATAACAGTCTGAGCACTTAGCTGTTTATATCGACTGCATTGAATCTTTACACTTTCAAAAGTTTATTTTTCTGTTATTAATATTACCAGAGAAAAATAAAGTAGAAAAAAAAAAAAGATTTACTGGGCCAGTTCTTTTAGAAGATTATTTATGGGACATAGAATCTTTTAGCTCTAGGTCATCAGTTTTCCTCTAATCTAATTTTTATGGATTCATAGATTTCCAGAGCAGAACAACCATTGTATTTCCTTAACCTAAATCCCACATGACACAAACCATAGAATTTCAACCAGTGTTTTCTAAATCAAGCACTTACCAGCTACTAGAACTAAAGAATAGTATAAAAAGACAATTCTGTTGTTGTGCTAGAACTACTGAAGTCTCTATATTAAATCATCTGGCATTAGAATAATACTGAATAACCCAGAATTTGTCCACAAAGTCCCCTCTTCTCTCCAACTTCTGCCACCATTGTTAACTAGAATGGGTAGTATTAGCCACAGTGCCAAGGATGCGTGGAAAATGAACTGCTGTTACAACATTGCACGTGATTCTTTTTGTTCTAAATTCAATTATGGTGGAATCAGTTGCCTATATTGGATTTCATTCCTTGTGTTGCACTGGCTTTATCATTTGCATGAATCAAAGGAAGCCTGTCAGTCTTCAACCCTAAATTGTTTCAAATATTTCAGTTAGAATGTTTTTCACTTGGGAAATGCAAGTGTCTTTAGAATGAAAACCTTCAGGGAAATACTCAGACATATCTTTCAGGCCAATTTACAGAGCCAGTGGTCCCAGCATCTAGCTCAGTGTGATTTGTGAGATCAAGGGAGGGATTTCTATACCAAAAAAACACTTGCTTGTTTTTCCAAAATGAAATTGTAGAGTTTCATTGTCTCACTATAAGTAAGGGAGAGGTTTGATTGCACAGCCCTTAAAATTACTGATGATGTTGTTGAGAGCTTCCGGATGAGGATTAGGGGGTTGGAAAACAAAGGACATTTTGTAGTGGGTGTCTACTACCAATCATACAGCCAGGATGTAAGCACTGATTAATTATTCTATAGGCAATTGGGAGTTATTTTTGGGTCAGTAGCCCTTGTCCTTATGGGATATTTCAGCTTCCCATACATCAACTGGGAATATCATACTGCTGTGATGAGCAGGTCCTGGAAATTCTTGAGGTGTGTAGGAGAGAACATCTTGTCACAGGTACTCAGTCAGCCTACTAGGAAAGATGCCCTCCTAGATTTGTTATTTGTGAATGGAGAAGGACTCAAAGATGTGGTGGCAGGTGGCTGTCTTGACCACAGTGTTCATGAAATGGTTGAGTTTAAAATTGTCAGTGTAATGAGAAAGAAGGACAGCAGAGTTGCTACCCTGGACTTCAGGAAGGCAAACTTGAAGCTATTCAGGGAGCTATGTAGCAGAGTGCCTGGGGAAGATGCTTTTGAGGGCTTAGGAGTCCATGAGTGCTGGTCAGTCTTTAAGAAATGGCTGAAGGTCAGAGCTCAAAGTGTTGTAGCAAATGGGGCTACCTCTGGCTGGTGACTGGTCACCAGTGGTCTTCCTCAAGGTTCAATTCTAGGGGCAGTTCTGTTCAACAACCTGGATGCAAGAGGTGAATGAACCATTAACAAGTTTGCTGATGACACCAAATTGAGAGGTGCTGTTGACTCTCTTGAGGCACAAGAGGCCTCGCAGGGGGATCTAGATAGATTGAAGCATTAGGCTATAATTAAAGGGGTGAAATTTAACAAGTCAAAACACCAGATTCTGCATCTAGGATGGAGTAACAAGTATAGTTACAAGGCACAAGTATAGTTTGGGAGAAGAGTAGCTGGAGAGCAGCCCTGAAGGAAGGGATCTGAGGGTGTTGGTTGACAGCAGGCTCAATATGAGTCAGCAATGTGCCCTGGCAGCCAAGAGGGCAAATCACATGCTGGGGTGCATTAAACACAGTATAACCAGCTGTTCTATAAGAGGTGATTATCTCACTGTAGTCAGCATTGGTGCAGCCCCACCTTGAATTCTGTGTGCAGTTCTGGGACCTACAATTTAAGAAGGGTGTGAAGTTCCTTGAATGTGCCCAGAGGAAGACAACAAAGCTGGTGAAAGGGCTAGAAGGAATGTCCTATGAGGAGCAGCTAAGGACTTGTCTAGTTTGGAGAAAAGAAGGCTGATAGGCGACCTCATGGTGCTCTACAGCTTCCTGAGGAGAAACAGAGATGAAGATGCTGAGATCTTCTCCCTGGTATTCAGTGATAGAATGCATGAATGGTTACAAACTGTGCCAGGGAAGGTTTAGACTGGACATTAGGAAATATTTCTTTACCAAGAGGGTGGTCAAACACTGGAACAGGCTTCCTAGAGTGGTGTCAGTGTTTAAGAGGCATTAGGACAATGCCCTTAATAGCATGCTTTAACTTGGTCAGCCCTGAATTGGTCAGATGGTTGGACTAGATAATCATTGTTGGTCCCTTCCAACTGAAATTTTCTGTTCTGTTCTATTATATTATATTCTATTAAGAAAAAAATAGTCAGATTTTTGTCCCAATTCAGTGGTATTTTTTTTTTCAGAAATTAGAATCAGTTCTGCAGCCAGTTTACCAGTAAACTTAGATTAAATGAAATTATTCTGCATACCTTATTTTTCATGGACAAAGGTTAATTTTAATTGTATTTTATGGTATGCACTTCTTGGTGGAAGAGCCAAGATTAGGCAATATGTCAACTCAGGTCAAAAAAAGAATAACTCCAAACACAAAAGAAATTGTTACTTGCTCTTTGTTCCATAGTGAATCAAATGAATAGAAGAGTTTCAACATTTCCACGTTTCAAATGTAGATGGAACTAAATATTTCTCTTCAGTAGATGAGTTGTATTATCTCATTTGTTTTCTGATACCACCAGCATAAACTATAAATTTACGTACTGTTTGTATATTTATTTTAATTTAAAAAACAATTTCAGATACAATTTAGCACTGAGATATAACATAGTTGCATTTTGTTCAGACATCTACAGAGTGCATGTCCACATATTGACTGGCTTTTATTGACATGGCGCAGTATGGGAAATTTTTACTTCTAGTCTTTAATTTAAGGCTGCATTAAAAATGTTACTGCTTTCTATGTAACCACTGAAAAGGGGATAAAACTCTCATCACTTTTCATTAGTGCTGTTAATTTGAAAAGCAAGCTATTTCAAAAGGGGCCCAGGAGTAGCCTGGATTCTGCAAAGAGATGAACAGGGATTGCGATGGTTAAGCCACGGGCAATTCTTTCTTTGAATCAAGGGAATTTCAACGCTGCCAATATATTTTTAAATATGAATATGTAAATTTGTAAGCAATACAACGACTTTAAAAATATTTATTATGGTCTTATGTGGGCAGAAGCCTCATTTTCTTTGTTTCAGGAGCTAGGAATGTCCCACAGTCATTATCAACTGAAGATTTCCTTCCTAAAACAATTTGTTCAGCTCCACTGCAGGAGCTGCAGGACGAGTACCTCAACTGGAGTCTGTTCTTTCCATTATTTCTGAAGGGCCAAAGGAAGAACAAGTGTCTGACTCACAGTTTGTCTGGCCATCTAAAAAAGCATTGTAGTGCCAAACATATTTATATTTTATGAAATTATTTATTAAACACTATTTATTTACTTATATTTAGGTATTACATCAGCCCTACTTGCAGAATTGAGAAGGCCTGTTCCTTCACTACTTTCATTTTGTACTTTCTACCTTTTCTATTTAAACTGTTATTTAACCTCTCTTTTTAAACATGTTGGCAACTCAAAGCACCCCTGGATGATGATGACATAAATGGAGGTCAATGTAAAGCTTAGTGTCATCGAAGAAAAATGTACAAAAAGATGTTGTAGGGACAGTTTAATGAAGATAGTTTATTAAATAAGAGCAGCAAGTTCTCACTCTGTTTGAAACTCAGACTGCTTTAATTCAGGAGCCCGAGGGGACATTTTTTATAACCTCACATGACACCCAGATATCCAACCCCCAGTGAAATTTAATGGAGCTAGATACCTACTTTAAGTTATGCCTTCAACATTTCCCTGTTTGTGTGGATACAAGGGATTCAGAGAGCTTCAAATTTAAGGGTTTGAGTTTGAACACAGTATAAACACTCAACTATATGTAAAGATAATGTATTAGTTTATTCAGCTGGAGAATGCACAAATGAACTAAAAGACAATTACCTTGGTTGGATGTAAAAAAAAGGCAACACATGCTTCACAGACATGTCCAGTATTAAGAAAACCAAAACATTTTCTTTGTAAGTTTTTTTGTACCTTGTATAAAGTGAGAAAAAATATCGACATGCTTTTTCTTTCTCTGTCAGCTTTATGACATCCTGAGTCTTGTTTTCCATACAGTTTATACAACAATTGTTTAGACAAGTAGTTTGCAATGTAATATTGTAAATGTTTATAACTGTTTAAGAAAAAAGTTCTATAAATTTGAGCCCTACAGGGTATCAGGTCTACAAAGCAACTTAATAAATTTTAAGGCAACAGTATCCAGACAGGAGTTTAGTTATCAAGTTATTCTTGATTATGGTGTATTCAGAAAGGGCAATAAAGCCCTGGAGGCTCTTGAAACACATGGGAAGTGATAGGTTTTCCTGTTTTGCTATAGTTTTTCCAATGTGGTCTGTGGTTCTTTTAATAATCAGGAAGCAAAGTTTATATAGATCAGTTGTTTTTAATGCCAATGTATTTTCTGCTTTTCAGTAAAAAAACAGTAAAGCTGCCTGAACAAATTGAAAATCTCTTTTGTTAAAAAATTTAAAATGTCACCATTTTTTTCATTTTGTGAATTCTATACTTGAATGATTTTATATTATTTTTTTTTTAACATCTTCAGGATTTACTTTACTAGGATTGAGTTTGAAATCTTCCACTCTCAAAGCTGGCACTAATATTAATAAATATATCAGAAAGTTTCTTTTGTATTTTTGGCAGCTTTTTCTCAAGGAAATTGTATGCTGAAAAAAACATTTTTAAAAAATTAAATATTTCATCTGTAATAAAAAGCTATTTACGAACAACTAGAAGTTTTAAATGAAAATTTCCAATTGTACTCACTGCTAATTAGGAGTCTTTTTCATTTTAATACAACAAGAAAATACATTGGTAGAGTAATGCTAAGAGTAATTTTCTCAAAGGCTTCAGTTTTATCTTCATTTTTACCCACAAAGCTCCAATTTGTACATATTGCATCTGTATTAGCAATCTCCATGTGAGACTGCAATTTCAGATACTACTTCTAACACAGTAACATGAATCAACCACAAAGTAGTATGACTCAGTTATCACTTCTGCATATTGCTCCTCTTGTGTTAAGAAGGAATCCACATTCAATATACTCAGTGCCTTACCCAGACCACCTGCTCCAAAGAGGTTGTAATGAGGATACCAATCCTGCCTAATTGTTTGAGCACAGGTATAAAGTTCCATTTCTCTCTTAGAGCAAGTAGTTCTAGTCTTTCCTAACACTTTGCACACATTTGCAACAAGAGAGCACTCTCTGTACAGGCAAAGTTTGTATATATCACTTTGTTCAATTTTTTTGCACAGTTTTATATAGGTAGAATGAATTTCTATAGAGATAAAGCCATATAAAAACATGGCTGGTGTCCTAAACCAGGATTTCAAACAATTTGGAAGGTTTTTGGACTATTCTGATAAGTTGGAAAGTTTTAATATACTACTAAATACTACTACATGATATCTATCACAAGCTATCAGTCCCCTTCAAGTATTATTTCTAACAGAGCTTGAAACTTAAGAATTATTGGTCTAGGGTGCAAGTTTTTCTCCATGCAGAGGGCCAATAGCTATTCAAATGAATCTTTACTTGTGTAACCTGCAAAACTGACTCTGTATGCCAGCTTTTCTTCCTTCTCCACAGAGGAGGCAGAGAAAGTGAAGAGTACATTCTGAGACGTGTTTTTATTTCATAGTCACATATGAAATTCTACTGAAGTCAGAATCATTGCACATGTATAACAAAGAGCTAAATGTGATCCCTGCCCTCTGCCTATAATGGGTACAGAGGGACCCATACGAGTAAACTTTATGCTTGACTTCTTTTAAAAGTGAATATAAAAGCTAGCTGTAAATTTAAGCCCACAGGGAACATTCTACATTGTATAATATGGATGTTTCATTGCGTACTACTCATGAAAATTGAACTTGATACGAGCTATAATTATGACAAAGGTAAGTGAGAGTATGATTCTCACTTTGAACACTCTTCCCCTTTGCCCTTTATCTGTATTTTTAGTCACCTTTAATAGCTAGGGAGATGCTTCATGCCAAAGATTTTCACATATGGTAGAAACTAATTAATCAGTTAATAATATATGAATCTTGCCCTACATTATGAGTGCAATCACCCAGATGGGAAACCAGAAATATTGAGGATGCTAAAGGTTTAATTGAGACTTTCATCCTGACAATGTTCAGTGACTCTGATATTTTCATATATTTAATCAGACTCACATCACAGTTTATAAACTATCCTGATGGTCTAGAATTCAGCAATTTCCTACTCATCTATGTACAGCTAGGTTGTTGTTTTTGTTAGTGAGAGCCACATTAAAATAACAGCCAAAGTTTTATTTCTGTTTCAACATAAACATGTTCTCAGTCCTAGCTTAGTCAGATTTAATCCTTTTATCTCTCAAATTAGGAGGAACGAGTTTGGACCTCATATTTTTCAGCTGCATTTTGAAAATACAGTATTTTGGCGGTACTTGAAGACTCCTCCTAATTGGGGAATCTAAGCAGAAAGTTTTAATGACGATAACATAGTAGTTTCAAATGCTTCCTGGGATTGTAAGCTATAATACTGAGTAATACAGTCACAGACAATTTCATATTTTTACTCAGTTTCAGTTAGAGCTTCATAACCTTGTGTGATCAAGTTGGAGTATGTGCGGGTTATGATGTAGTATGGGACCACTGTTTTCCGTTGCTGGCCCCTATTGTGTGGAACTTAGGAGAAGCTAGCTAGGAATTCCATATAAAAATAAAAATTATTTTCTAGGTCTACAGACTTCTCCTTTGTTTGTTTTAAAAAGTAAATAAATGTCTACCTGTTATGGCTGTGAAGAAAGCCTGAAAGCATAACTGAGGCAGCAATGCTCCTCCTAGCTTACTGAGAAAGTGAAACAATAACTCAGGTGAGACAAACATATTGACTTCAAAAAAATATGACATTTCAGACAGCAGTCTGCAGTGTGGTGTAGTGATAATCAGTCCAGGTTCAAACAGAGACATTTGGCATGCTATAAGCTCTGTAATTAAAGCAGTGCTGAAACCTGGCTAGGCCAACATACTCTGCTGACATCTGAGGTAAATTAACATGTACTGAGCTCCATGAATTTTTATCTTAACTGTTTCTGGAACTTCAGTTATTGCATTTAAATGTAAGATGTCTTTACTCCATATATTCATCAGCAACATAGCATACCTGGATATCAATATTGATCACTGTAAATTGTAAATATTTCCACTGCACTTCAGTGTATTTAAAGTAGAAAAGGAAGAGTTAATATTAAGAAATTATTTAACTCTGAACAACCTTTCTTTGAATTATTTCATATTTTTATCTATTACTTGTATTATTTTTATTGTAAGAATACCAGCATGTTGCATGTATCTGAAACCCATTGTATTTAGATACAGTTTAAAAAATATTTTTTTTGCACCATCCATAGTGTCTCAACACAATTCTAGGCATTTATCCTTAAAGAATGTATCTAAACTACACAGCTCCACTCTCTGATTTTTTTCATGCTGGCAATGGAGATAGGCAAGAAGCCACATAAATCATTAGGAGACAATGCTGGTCTACCAAACGCAAGTATGTCTTCTCTCCGTAAGTATTGAGAAATCAAGCGGCACCAGAAGAAAAGCTAGATGTCTACCCTGGACAACTGAGAGAACAAACAGAAGTCACTAGACACTTCCACCCACTGTTTGAACATATCTTCACATAATAGAAAAGATTATGATGTTTATAGACTCACAAAACTTTCAAGCTAGAACAGGACTGTATACAAACACTTGAGGAGTACAGGGAAAGGATTGCCATCTGGGATTTAGCCTTCAGTTAAATATGATTTAGACAGAGTGGAGTTCATTGTGCTCACCCAGAAGTCTCAAGTTACCTGTTTTCCAGTATGTGAAACAGCAGACTCTTGCATTGGGTTGTTGGTGGATGACTGAAATCCAGTTACAATCTTCTGTCCCAGTTTCTGATTCACATCATTATTATTGCCCCTTCGCAGCGAAGATTTGTATACAGTTTCAGCTGCCTTCTTCAGTCTTATTCTAATGCACTTGTGTGTTTCATCCTCCTAATAAAATGCCCTTTCAGGTCTCATATTAAATAAGACTTATGCAGTGGCTTCTTGTTTGATGTTGTTTCACAGTTAGTGCTATATTTCACAAATTTATTCACTACAATACAAAAGCCTCTTTCTCTGTCTCCACATAGCAAACACTATTGTCGTGGTTTAGGCCAAATCCCACTGGGGACGTGGGGGACCCCAGATGGGACCGACAGATGCTCCCCTCTACCCCTCTTCGTAGAGAGAGGCAGAGGAGGAAAAAGAGACTTATGAGTTTAGAAGGAACTAAACTACTTTAATGAAATATTAATAATAAAATAAAAAGAAAATAATGAAATATATACAAAACCGTATCAAGCTCCCAGGATGACAATCACGACACCGGCTGGCACTGGGGCAGTCCCAGACTGGACTCAGTGACGGACGGGAACTGGATTCCGGATCTGCAGGCAGGATCGGGACCAAAGGCAGACGAACAGTCCTCCTCAGATGTCGGCCATTGAAGGAAGAAAAGAGAGAGCCAGAGCCAGTGCTCCCTGCTCCCCAGCTTCCTGCTCCCACTCCTTGCTTTTTCCCTTTGATCCCTCAGAGGGCTTTTATACTGAGCATGATGCGGATGGGATGGAATACCCTGTTGGTCAGTTTTGGGTCACCTGTCCTGTCCGCTCCTCCCTGCAGGTGGGACCCCACTGTGCTTTTTCTGCTTCCAACACTCCAACGTGGCAAATAACCAAGTTGGTTGGCCTTGGGTGTTATAGCGATAAGTATAAGCAAGAGCCTCTCCGCATACCACATCTGGACATCAGCCATAACATTGGTCTTATCACTCTGAGAGAGAGAACATTGTCTGCACAATATGCTGTTAATTTCAGCAGTTAGAAGAGGCCCAGCTAAGAAGCAAAGTTACTGAACAAAATTGGTCCTGTTTTACCTCAAACCAGGACAACTATCTATTGGAGAACCTGATGAAGTATGAGAAAGAGCTGCAGATCGTCACAATTGAACTCTACCTCAGTTTATGTCTTATGTTAGAGAATCATAGAATGGTTTGGGTTGGAAAGGGCATTAAAGATCATCTAGTTCCAACTCCCCTGCCATGGGCAGGGACACCTTCCACTGGACCAGGTTGCTCAAAGCCCCATCCAACCTGGCTTGGAACACTTCCAGGCATGGGGCATATACAACTTCTCTGGGCAACCTGTTCCAGTGCCTTAACATCCTCGGAGTGAAAATTTTCTTCCTATTATCTAAATTATCTGTCTTCTTATTCTAAATCTACTTTTTTCCAGTTCAAAGCCAGTACCCCTTGTCTTATCACTACATGCCCTGATAAAAAGTCGCTTCCCAGCTTTCCTGTAGGCCCCGTTTAAGTACTGGAAGGCCACTACAAGGTCTCCCCGGAGTCTTCTCTTCTCCAGGCTGAACAACCCCAACTCTCTCAGCCTGTCCTTATAGGAGAGGTGCTTCAGCCCTCTGATCACCTTTGTGGCCCTCCTCTGGACCCATTCCAACAAGTCCACATCTTTCTTGTGCTGAGGACTCCAGAGCTGGACGCAGTCCTCCAGGTGGGACTCTCACGAGAGTGGACAGGAGGGGCAGAATCATCTCCCTTGACCTGCTGGCCATGTTGGTTTTGATGCCTCCCAGGCTATGGTTGCCCTTCTGGGCTGCAAGCGCACATGATCCTATGATTCTATGATTGCTGGCTCATGTTGAGCTTCTCATTCACCAACACCCCCAAGTCCTTCTTACCAGGGCTGTTCTCAATCCATTCTCCACCCAGCATGTATTTGTACTTGGAGTAGTTTTTAGACAGATGTTCACTTAAGAACAATAGCTACAGTCTAAGATGTTATGCCAGATCTACCAGCTACTTATTAGTCCCTCTGCTGAATGTTATTGATCTCATGGAAGTTATGGAAGTCATGGAAGGAGGGCTCAGTGGTCTGGCAAAACCAGGCAAGGTTACTCAAACTACCAATGAAAGTATTTCGACTAACTCAGCCTGATTTGTTTCGAAGAAGATTTTAGGTGTCAATTACATGAACAGTATGATGGTGGGATGGTCACGTGGTAGGTTCCCACAGAAGGACAGTGATAAAAAAATGGCGTTGAAGTTTTAGAAGCCCATATGGATCCAGGAAAACATCCCTCTTTATAAGGTTATACAGTAAACAAGATCTTAAGAAATGGCTTAGGCTGCTTCACATAATGACACAGAATACCACAGAAAAGTCATTACAGAACAGCATTTTAATAATATATTATCTTTCTTCTTAGATTCACTAAATTAAACTTTTTCTCAAAATCTTCAGATTTGAATTACAAGAAATAATATAAAATCCAGCAAACACAGAGGTTTAATATTTAAAATCCACATTCTATGTACAAAGAAGATGAAGAGACTGTTAGATATCTGAACCCAGTCTGCAGTCCTTAATCATGTGAAAGATATTATGAAATCAATAAAATTAGCCAAGATGTATTGCAGTGAAGTTAGTTGTCATTAATGTCAGGTGATAGTGATAAAGAATCTTATATTAATTGGCTGTGTGCCCATGCAAAAATCTGACTCTCTAATACAGTCTGAGTATTTTCACACATAATTAAGTGCACACAGATGCTTGCAAAGAACCAAATTGAAAAACAGAAATTAAACCATAATTTCAGTGATGTCAGGTGTAAAATTCCTGTAGCTTCAGCTACCGAATCTTTCTTTGAAACTCTGAATATAAGTGTTGTGGTTCTTTCCCCTGACAAATCACAAATGTAGATCCTACTGGCCAAAGAAATTTTCTATCAGGTTAAATACATAATATGTCAGGAAAGGAACTCTTTTAAAGAAATATTACATATAAGGCTGTCCTAAAGATGGAGAAATGGACCTAGACAATGCCAGGAAATTAGAAAAGCGCTAAATAATTTGAAATAAAAATCAGGTCAATCAACATTTTAATTCTTAATTTACACACAGTAGCTCTTTCCCATGCAGTTTTCATTTATTTCTACTCTACAATACTGCAAGATCTTCAGAGCTTCTAACATACTTCCTAAATTTTTGTTCAATGAGAAATCATAGTTTAAGCTTTGGTTTAATAGAAACAGAATTACAAGAACAATGGGAACTAAGGTTATTATTAAAAGTTATTTTTACCTTCAGTAATATTTTCTTTGTCTTCAAATTATTTTCAGGGTTTTTTTTTTTAAATTTGTTGGGTTGGTTGTTTTTTTCCCTGTGCTTTCCAAATAGAAACATTGCCTGTTTAATAATTTATAAAGAATTAGATAAATGTACACATACTAACATTTTGCAGTAAAATACCGTCAGAGAACGCTGGTGACAAAACTTGGAGGGAAAGAAGTTATAAGGAAAGCAATGAAATAAAAGTAATCAAAACGTTTCACTTTTTTTGTTTTTTAAAATAACTTGCAAATGCAGGTGAAATTTGCTGAACATTATCAGCTGAGACTGCTGGTTGCAGTGAAGAGATGTTCTCTTTATGCCTAATAATTCTAAAGTGTGAACACACTGTCAAAGTTTAAATCCACACAATCCATTTCAGGACACAGATTTTAATCTCTCTGTTAATTGAGAGGCCAGGCCACCCACTGCTCTGAACCAGAGCTTCTGCAGAACATTTGGTTAGGGCTATTCTGCTTTGCATTTAAATATTTATACAGTTGCTGAGAGAGAACCCACAAGCAAGCAGGAATAAGTGTCTGTATTGATGACTCCCTTTTCAAAGGGAGCCAAGAGGGAATGACTGAGTGACAGATTTTGCTGTGTACATGTTTTGAAAAAAAAATATGAACAGTGTTGAACAAGAAGGCGGCACATGCCTCAGATACTTTGTAACTCAGTGGTCCTTGTGGAAGGTTTAAACCCGTTCTGAATATACGGACATTAAATTTTTATCTTCCCCATGCTGCTCAGTGC
The DNA here is from genome assembly GCA_013398815.1 of Ibidorhyncha struthersii. Classification (NCBI taxonomy): domain Eukaryota; kingdom Metazoa; phylum Chordata; class Aves; order Charadriiformes; family Charadriidae; genus Ibidorhyncha; species Ibidorhyncha struthersii. The sequence goes on from VZSZ01008286.1 coordinate 66,130, forward strand.
TCCATGTTTTAGACATCATTAAAAAAAAAAATAAAATTATATCAATTACTTGGCTCCACGGAAATAAAACAGTCAAAACAGTCATTTACACTGTCCTACTTATAAGTTCTTTGAGTGTTTCAGTTTCTGAACAAAAACACAGCCCAATGCTTTTATAATAGTTTTTCTTTTTTCGGAAATGGATGGTAGATGACAAGATACTAAGGCATCATAACACAAAGTCATGAGATTTATTGATTCAGCTCAAAGCTGCTGGAGTTCCCATACATCAGAGCTTTCAAGTAGTAGTGCATTCACCCTATATCATATCCATTAAGGATTTTTTTATTATTAAAAATCCAATAAAATATTTATAACTCTGTTACAAACCCCTGATGGTTAGATGAATGTAATTCTAAGCAATATGATTATCTAACACAAAGTTTTACACATATATCTTGTTTGGAGGTTATTTTATTTCTTTCTTTTCTTTTTGTCAATCCAGTGAGTTTTAATTTCACAGCTATCAAAATTTTCAGGCTATCTACAATAAGAGACTTCCCAACAACGGTCTCAAATGTCCATCTCTCTCCAGCAAAGTCTGAAATTTAAATCTCCCTTAGGGCTAGCTGAATATCCTTTTGTGAATTCAGAAATAATTAGATGATCTCTTATAATGAAGCAATTTATATTAATAAAAGAAGAGTCACAACCTATCTAATGAAGGTTGGAGGTGGACTCTCTGCTCCCTTGTTACCACATTTTAATGCAGCATCTTTGTGCTTCTGGGAAAGCAATTGGAAAGTATTCTCTGGAGATGTCTGTACTAGAAAGAACATGAGAAGGTGCGCGTACAGGACAAATGCATGTCATTTCAAAAGAGTTATCTTATTTTAGTGTACAGTCAGCAGTCTTCTTTCAAGCAGATACATTTTGCTAATTCAAGCATAGGTTTGAAGCTATTTAAACGCTGCATCTCCCCACAACAGTAAAGAATTAGCTACTGATAAAAGTAGGAATATTTTCAATCAATTTCATCAGTTAATGCCTGAACTATCAAGGTATTTATATTTACTGATGCCACCAGAGATTTTGTTTATATATGGCTTTTCAAGGTAGCTACAGGACCAAGAAAAAAACTCAGCATTCTGGAAATGGTTTAATTTCAGCCTTTATTTCATCTTCAAGTTACTGTATAAATAAAAATATGAATTTATGCCATTTTTTGTGTAGCTTATAAATTATTGTTATAGATTAATAATTACTTATAATTATTCTTGCATAGATAGGACAAATTTGAGGAAACATGATTTATTCACTATTCTAAAAAGCACCAGTACATAAATAAGTATTGGTGCAGTAGAGTAAAATCTCTTTAGGAAGTACCTGTGTATCTTTTTGTCAGAGCATCTGCACACATGAAAGTCACACTGGTTTAACCATATCATTTGCTAAACCTATTTACCTAAACTGATATAAAGAAAAACAACGGATAGGTTTCAGTACCTAAACTTGTTTTCAGTGCATATTTGACACGTTAGGGCTGCAGGCAAATGACGAGACCTTTCACCTGGCCTGAGGTTAAGAGAACAGAGCAGGACATGGGAAAATACTAGACATGACATAAGAAATTGTGTGAGAAGCTCGCAAATGTTTCTTGCCACAAAACATGAGCAGAGGATTAAAATAGGAGTTGAATGAGAAGCAGTCAGATGATTAAAGTAGGAGTTGAATGAGAAGCAGTCAAACTTCACAGAAAACTGGAGGGAAACACCGAGCACCTTTTGGGGAGTGCAGTCTTGAAAGGCCAGCAGCACCTGGCTAATCACAGCAGCAACAGCATATGTGGCAGGGACTACTGACATAACAGAAATAATAAATATGGTTTCAGGTGTATCACAGTTGGCACCAGGGGAGAAAAACTAATTAGGGAAGGTTGGTTATTTGGGCAGAGAAAGGAGACAACAAGGTCAGTGAAAAAAAAAAGGCCAAGAAACAGGAAAGGGGGTAACAAGGGTGTACAGGCCCAGGCCTGATGCTGCCTGGTGGTACCAGTCAGGCAGCCATGTGCTGTTCACTGCAGCAGGAGCAGGACAAGAAACCAGACCTGTTGCCAGATCATCAAAGTCAGGTCTGTGTCGGTGGTCAGGAAGACCAGCAGGGAGTGAAGTGGGTGCTCTCCCTGCCCAGCGAGGGAGTGCTTAACTGGGGAGATTGAGCACCCTGGCATCACTGTGTTTGTGCCCGTTCCAAGCCTGATGGCATCAGCCTTACTGCCACTTTATAACAAATTATGTAATTTCTCTTGTATTAAAAAATATTTGTGAAGTGATGAATTTCCACAAGCCTGATCTGTGGAGCCTTGTTAGGTATGTTAGTTTGAAGGTTACATGTGTAACACACCAAGAGGAAAATAGGAATTGAGATGCTGCTGCAGTGTTGATTTGTCCTTTCTTCTCTCTAATTTTTTGGTGTCCAGATATAATGAAGGTTTAGGACTTTTTTTTTTTTTTTTCTAAATGCAGTAGGAACAAACTGGTAGCTAGGAAAACTCTAGTGTGAAGTTCAGGATTTTATTAGGTAGCTGAGGGCCAGCTAATGTAGTTACACATGCTATACAGCTCAATCCAAGCTTAAGAGTTTTGTTCCAGTTTCGAACTTAAAATTAGGTCAATTTAGCAGACTTGGTACTAATAGAGACCTCCCAGCTTTGTGTATAGCTCTAAGCTTCAGTTTGAATGCGGTCCAGAATCTTTCTTTAGCTTTGAAATGTGGACTAGTCATGACTTGAAGTTTAGGGTTCTAGTAAAATACACAAGCCTGTCATGGTGCAGGAGTATAAACCAATTAATAGTGCCCTGTAGTTGTTAAAGTTTACTCCAGTCCTGGACAGAGTTCATTTAGAAGTCTTCTTGTCCTTAAGGAAAGTAGTTAAAAAGGAATACAAATTTCTCATTAATTTCTAAGTACAATACTGTAAATTAAATTAAAAATCCTTCTAGAAGATTGACAAGTCCCAGTCCGATTTCGGGCTCGGGGGAGATTTGTAATGATCCCAAGACTGATTGAAACACAAATGAGGTCAAATGCCACCAATTGGACCGTTTTTATTGAACAGGTCCAGAGTAATGGAGCAATAGGAAAGGCAGGAAATATTAGAAGGAAACTAAGCAAGCATTCACAAAGATAAGCAAAGGTTAGTCACCACCCCAAATCCAGCGGCATCTCATTGGTCCTCATTCTTCAATTCTTCAGTGGTGGGTGCACACTGTGGCTTGTTTCCACGGTCTTTTTATACACCAGGTAAAGACCTTGGCAGGCTGCCAGCTGGGCGCAGACAGGGCTCTGTTTTGGTGGCACCTGATAAACAAAAGAATGGTCTTCTGCTGTCAGTTTTGGCGGTGCCTCATTTGGAGAAGAATGGTCATTTGCACCTTGCAAGATATACACGAGCAAGCTTTGAGGCAAATATTTGATGTTCCAGTTTCTCACAAAGATCTAAAATGAAAAATAATTTACTTTTTAAGTTCAGAATCCTGACTTTCTTTGGTTCTTTCCACCTGAGCTACACTTTTGAGTTTGACATATAGTTCACATACGACAGGTAAAGTATGACAGATCTGCAATTCTAATCCTGTCTTTTCATATGCCAATAAGAGAAGAAGTGGGGACTTCCACTCTTTGTGGTATATGCATTTGATTATTAAATTGCTTTTAAAAAAAATCTTTGCTTTACAGAAATGATATTTACTTTTGTAACATAAAATACAAGATTCATTTAAAATTTACATTAAAAAGAAATCTAGTGTTCTTTATCTAACCTGAAATACAAAATGGCAGGCACTAGCACATCAGAAAAAGGAATTCCTCAGCCTTAACAAGGGAATAATGAAAATTGTAGAAAGCACAATATCTTGCTCAGCTGCAGAGAATAATCCCTTGTTACAATAATTCACTCTGTGGTTTAGTTGAGCCCATAAATTAAGGACTGTCTTAAACTCTGTAGGAGAGTCGCTAATACAGAGTCATATATCTGATAAAAACACTTTAAGAATAACAGGTCGTTTTTAAAAAAAGTAAGTAAAATTATTTTAATAAATTTTCCATCTGCTAGATATATGCAAATTATATTTCTAAACATTAAAGATTAATAGCAAATATATATTCTGTACATATAATTGAGGAAAAGTCCGAGGTAAATGTAAACATTCAAATAAAATTAATCTGACGTAGGCGTTTCCCTAAAGTGACTCATAAGAACTGTCATTTATATGTTTTTTATGCCCATTCTCTTTTACTGGTCACAATGTAGAAACACAGATCAGACTCCTGTTATGAGCTTTCCTTATTCAGGGGAGGAACTGTGGCATCTCATAGAAAATACTGTGCTATCGGTAAACACAGCATGCGCAATATTCTGGAAGTGCAAGACTCCCATATTTGCTTCCATAGCTACCATAAGCTTCATGAATACATTTCCAAAACAAATGCAAACCAAATGAGGGCTTTTCACCAAAAAGGGGGAAATATCCTGAAGAAAAAAATGATTTTTCAAACAGCTCTGTTAGAGATCTTGGATATCAAATCTCATATCTCTCATTACAGTATTACTGAGTTGCCGATCAGTTTTACAATATAGTTTATTCTAATACTTTTATAAGTCCAGGTAGGGTTTCCTTTCTCCATGGCAAACTGAGCCATTTGAGTCTCTGAGACTGAGCCACAAAGGACCAATAATGGGATAAGGTTGCCTAAATATAAATTGAGTTTCTAACTTCCCCTGTTGACTGAGAGACTTGCCCAGGCCTGCCAGAGCATCTTTGAAAGGAGAGAGTATTGAGCATGTATCACTTAAGATCCAGTGCCCCAGCTGAATTAAGCTCTTCTATATAGAAGACTGGACTCTGTATAGGAGACTCCTTAATCTTGCAAAGTCTATCCTGGAAATTCCTTGCACTTTAGTCTCAAAGTCCTAGCTGGCTTAATGGTTTTTGATTTACTAATTTCCAGGAGCATGGACTTCCTTATATGCTGTCTAAAACAGAGACTTCCACAAATAACATTTCAAGCCTTTTAAATGCCAGTTCATTTGCATTCAAATGTCATTTTCTGAAATTATGGTGGCACTCCTGTGTGTGACATTTCAGTGTGGAGAGTCACTTTTACGTAAGGAGAAATAACAGGGATTAGCTGGAGTGTAGAGGAAGGTAGTGGTAGATGAAGCCTTTCACCTTTGGCTTATTGGAGAGGCCAATGACACTGCATAGCGTGACATGAATATTGTTACTGTTTGAAGGTGTAATTATCTTGAGACATTTCTCTGCACCTGTTTGTGATTGTTTTGGAAGGTTTCAGAAGTAACTACACCCTTAGCTGAACAACAGTAGCTGATGAAGTGCATACTCCCAGGCCATTGCAACGTTGAATTTAAGTCAAGCTGGAGGTTAACATGGATTGAAAACAAGCTGTTTTATTCAGTACTTTAATGGAAAAGGAGCATTTACCAACAGGCAGCTATTGGTCCACTGAGTATAAACCAGGTGTCAAGCCTCACACAGCACTGATCTCCTGATCAGTGTTGAGGCACAGTGCAAGAGCAGTGTGGGAAAGCCTAAGCCATGAAAACTGTTCCAGTCAAGGAGATGAGTTTTTCTAGTCTCCTGTGTGTTCCAGGTGATGAATATGGTTGCAGCTTTTACACCATTTGTTCACTGGAGTTGCTTGCTGCTTCCCTGCTGTACTCCTTAGCCTGTGCTGCCTTACTGGGGTGCTTAACTGAGAGACTGAGTCTTACTCCATCCGAAACAGAACAAAGGAAATTTTAGTCAAAGACTGGGGCACTGTAAGTAAACATATGATTCAATACTTTTCAATTCAAAAACATTTTTGGGAAAAAGTAAAAGACAGCTAAATACTAAAGGAATCTTTTTCCCAATGTGCATTGTCTCATTCAAACTACAGATGTAAAAACTTCCAGGAGTAACAGAAGACTCTGAGATGAACTTCTGGAATTCAGTTTTCTACCATTATGGGGCGGTAATAACAGCAATGATAGATAATCCATATTGAAAACTACTGAAGAAAAAAAAGTTTCATAACATAAAGCCATGTCCACAGCTTAGATTGCAAAACTTAAACCAAGTATTTAAATAGTTTCATAAAGTTACATATTGATTCTTAAAGAATAATGCAGAGCAAAGACTTAATCTATAGTGCTGACAAGGAAGGAAAAAATCAATAGTGACCAAGAAACTAGAGGCAAAAACCTGCTGAAACAATGATACTGTGAAACCAACCATCAGCTAATGCTCACAGTTACAGCTGAAGCAATAAGAACATACAATTTTATGCTGATATACATATTCCCCAATCCCTTTGCTATCACTGCCAATAATATGCACAAATGTCCAAAGGAATATGGAAAATGTAAGTAACAGTACAAATATTTGGCATGAAAGATATGTAGTCCCCCTTTCCTCCCTTTTTCCCCAGTCACAGTTCAAACCCATACGATACAGGATTGAATATGCTCAGGGGGAGATGATAGCTCATGAGTAACACTATAATTTCAAGAAAACTTAGTGCAAAGACAGGTTTGAATAATGACTTAAAGAAACCGTATTTCTCCAGGAAGACACCGAAGAACCACCAAACGCATCTCTTTGGGAAATTATCTGAAGGAAAAGGAAACTCAAAGAGAGAGATCTTACGTTTTGGCTCAATTATTTAGCTGAAATAAAGCATTACACCTAATCCAAAAGGGTGGGAAGTAAAGTCTCTGAATCCAAAGAATGTAGACAGTTATTTACTCATCTCCACGAGAAGTGCTTGAGTATGAAGGGGCTAAAATGTATATCAAGTATTTATACACCTCATGTGGGAAAGTGCACTGGCTTGAAGAGTGCAGAGACAAGTATTGATTGAAAAATGGGCACGACTCTAAAAGAATTAGGTTCACATTTCCATTCTAGAACTCTTTTACATGTACTTTCTCTCGATATTTATATGCATGATATATGCTAATGTGAATGTTCATAGAAATCAGCATTCATATGCCTGTACTTCCAATGAAGAGATTTTTCAATCTGTATTCGCCCATAATATTTCTTACAGTAATCTGCATTTCATGTGTACAAATGACATAACTAACCAGCATAACGCAAGCTATTACTGTTACAGTCAGACTGCTATCTAAAATTCAAAGTATACCAGTTACTTTAATAAAGAAATTTCATATGTATGATTATATGAAATACAAATAATGACACATAATTTATTTACCTAATACCATTGCATGAGAATTCTCCATTATGAATTCAAAAGTAATTTTCTTGATTAAAATAACTTCCAGCCCCAAAAATTCTCTCTGGAAAAAAGTGAATTTTGAGTAACAGAACCTGGTGAGTATTATGAAGGGATTAAATAGCAGAAAGTTTTAATAATTATTGCTATAAAATTATTCACTTACTACAAATGACAATTAAAAAAACATTCAAATTATGCAAATTCATGATACATATTCTCTTCTGACAGCCTTTCCACTAACAATATTATTTAGTGAAAAGCCTTTAGTCTGTTTTCTTAAAGCCTTTAGTCTGTTTTTTTTTCTTTTTTCAATCTGAAGCGACCATAACAATTTAAAGGAAAAAAATCTTATAGGCAGAAAAGTGTTATGTTTAAATAGTAAATAATCAAAAGCTTTCTCATTCAGCATTTCTTCTGGTCACATACTCACAAAAACATAGAATACAGCATTCACATATTGTCTAAATGAGTCGAAAAACGCCTTTGGTTTTGAAACAATTAACATTAATTTGAACTATCATCCCATATTATCCCTGAAGAATCTTCAAGGAGCAAGCTGCATCATCTTTCTAGGACTGAGACTTGGTGCATAGTAAGGTATTAAAATTTTTTATTTCTTTTCTTCTCTTTTTTTTTCAAAAATTGTCTTTAAAATAGTATTTTTTCATAAAAATATACATTGCCATATAAATGCATGACAAGTAACAGAAAATGCCTATTTCTCATTAGAATTTGAAATGTTGAAGAAAATTTTATTAGCCTTGTGAATTGCAGTATGTGAAGCCCTTTTGATTTGCTCTTTCCTTTCACAAGTAAAAATCAGACATAAACCAGTCTTCATCATAAAGAATGAGGCAAAGAATAATTTAATACTGTCATCAAAAGATGATCTTGCTCTTTACTTCTCTTATCTGGAATTGCACAGGATTAGTACTATCACACATAAAATGCAAGAACTTTAGAGACAGAGATCCAAAAACATGAAATACAGAGCAAAAGCAGTTAATGACTTATGAATCAGAAAAAAATGAGAGCCATGCATAGCAAAACATCTAGAGTAAAACTCTAAAAAACCACCAAAAGATAAATAATGCCACTATAGCTTAAGAAACTTATTTTGTGTGATCTGGAAGTGACCCTTACTATCTGGAAGCAAGTCTTAAGTAATAAAAATGATCTGTGGTATAGGATAGGAACACTGGCAAAAATGAACAGAGATCCATAAAGTTCAGCAGCAGATTTTATGTGAATGCATATTGTATTTCCATGGATTTTGTCCATTTATTACCACCTGAGAAGACAGCATACATTTAAAAATTTTCTGGACCTGAAATATATAGGGAGATTCACATATTAATTGCATAGCTGCTGGAAGGTGAAAATTGCTCTGGAGTATGCAGAGACAATTTAGTATTCGTGGGTGGTGGTGGGGGGGTTATCCTTTAGCCTTTGCATAGAGAGCTTTTCTGACTTTTTGAGGAGAGGGCAAAAAGTAGGGAGATGTGTGGGATGAACTTTGGACTGGGTGCCAATTAAAACAGGAACATTTAAATTGTCCCTAGTAGAAATCATACTGGGTTTTTTTAATAATAATTCCCACATACCTAACTTAAAGAAAACATTTTGCTGACTATGTGTTGGTGTTACCAGGCAGCCAGCCTCAACTGCTGTTTTTTCAGCAACAGTAAAATATACTTTTTGTACTAGTGTTTGTATTTCCTTTGTCCCCGTTCATACATCTTTCTGTGCTAAACCTCCGCAGTCTCTTGATAAACCAGGCAGTCAGGATATGCAGCCTTGTGGCTGAACCAGCTCCTTCCATTCATTTTGCAGTCCATTTCAATGGAATGATCTGAAGTAAAACAGTAGAAAGCTCTCACTGTTTCCTAACCTCTCCTAAGATATGACCTTTCCATTAGATACTGTATAGTGACCTACACTGTTGGAAGCCTTTTAAAGACAGTTGGTTTGCTATTTCCCAAATGGATTTGTTTGTCTGGAAACCAAATCATTAGCTGTCTGCAAGTCAGTTCTTTGCTGCTCCTATCAAAAGCTTTGAGGCTCTTTAAGTGTTGGAAGTTAGCCAGCAAGATTTTATGTTGTGTACAAGTTCTGTTTCAGAGCTCAGACCTGAATTCTTTATAGTGAGATTACTGATATCTCAACTACTCGGTCTCTGTGGGAGTGAGACTCTGGTCCATTCCAGGAAGGGAAAGGAACGGTGATCTTAAGTGAGATTAACCATCTCAGTTCAGGAGAAACTTGAGTCTTATGATATCCCTATCATTGCTTAAAGATGTCTGTTTTAACGCTTTCAGCCTAAATTCTTTATATTCTCCTTCTTTCAAAGTATTTAATTTTACATGAGTCCAGAAATACATAGGTATTTTTAAAGAAAATGTTCTGATTTGTTGTTTTATATTTTTTTTAAGATGAGTTTTGGTAAACTCCTTTTTATTCTCTCTTCTCTTTTATGGAAGAAAACATATATTTAATATTCTTATTCCTTATACTGCATTCTTAATTGTACAAAAAATAAATACAATTATTCATGTACAGAAAGCTGGGGAAAAATCCTAAAACTGACAATTTAGCTGCAAAAATACTAAACAAGTACACACAGGCCATACTGAAACAAAACAAGACCCTTACAAACATAGCTAATCATAACAACTCATGACACGAGGTGGTAATGGACCCCTTCTTTTCTCCAGGAAAAAAAGAGTGGTAACTTGCCCAGGTTCGGTTTTATTTCATGGCCTCCCGACAGACAACCTGCCTGCTGTCCTCTTTAGTGCTGTACTCAGTGACTGGCAAAGAAAGTAGCTGTTTCAGGTTAAAGCCAGTAAAGCGCTTACTTCTGCAATGTCATCTTCTGATGATCATTGCATTTTACATTTCCTCTAGAGTACAAAATGGCTGGAAAAGACAACTTGGCAAGATGGGGTTCTAGTCTCAGCAAAAGATTGCTATTTACATTTCTAAAATATAACCCCATATTTAATGTTAATGTTCTTAGATATAAATGCTTATCAATGTAAGTCATTGTACACATACATGAAAATGCTAAGTCAGCAGCCTTAAAAGAGAAAAACAACAGTGGCCCAGAGAACACCTATAGTCATACAGAGGTGTGAAACGGGGTTAGTTGCTCACTGTACCTTACAGATCACGAACTAGCTTCAGGTAAAGGCAAGAGGTAACAAGTTCATAAAGAAGAAAAGCAAGTGTTTTTTAACAGTCTGTAGTCAAGCTGTAAAGCTCCTTGGCTCAAGATGTGGGAGTGCTAAAAGTCTTCAGGAACTCAAGGGTCAAGTAGAAAAACTGCATGGAAAGCAAAAAGCACTGTGTAAATCAAAAATATGTTCATTGTTTCAGGACATAATTGAGATGTCAGTTGCTGGAGTATAGCAGAATATTGTGAAGAACCATCACTATTTACTTGGGGGTTTTAGATATGTTTATAGATGTATTTGTTTCTGCATCTGCATTTCACTACTGCTGGCAGGAAAATACTCAGATAAATGGAAATTTGGCCATAACATTTATAGATAGTTATATATTTTTATAACATTTAGTTTATCCTTAACAAAAAATATTTTATCGTGTGCAGATGCAATGGGTGACATTATACACATTGCCTCATAATAAGTGTTTGTGGCCAATTGTTTATCTCCAGGGTGTAAATTAATTAGTCAAATCCATGTTTTTCATGTTCTAAAGTATTTTCACTTTTAGAAAAAACAGAATTAATTGGCCTCATTTATTCTCCATGTGACAGTGCTCAGAGTTTCAACTTCTTTTCAGTGAAGTGCAGTAATTTCTTCATTGTGAGTTGGAACTGTTCCCAGCTTCGTATATTCTTAAATAACAAAACTGTGAAAATAGAATTTCGTAAAATGAAAGTCTAAAAGTGAAAAAAAAAGAACAAAAAAGAAGAACACCTTTTAGGTACACTTTTATTTATTTAATTTCTATATTAAGGAAAATAGTTTTAACAGAAATTTTCGTGGCTTGTTTGAAGAAGGCTGTCCATCTAAGATACCTGGGAAAAAATAAACTTGGAAAAATTTTGAAATCAGAGCAGATGACAGTAAAGAAAAAGATAAAATCTTTTCTTCTTTCCTTTAAACAAAGAGATTAATTATTTTCTAATGTACCCCAGTGTGATGATTCCTGATAAATTCTGACTACATTTCACAATTACTTTTGCTGTGAACTATTTTTATTAGAAAATGAATATTATTGTGGGTTTTTTGATAAATTGCACAGATGGGTGCAAAGGACTAGGTGAATTTTTTTTTTTTTGCTTTATTGATTTGGAGTCACATCTCACTTCCCAAACTGAAATGATTATGCCCATGCAAGAGTTTTGTCTTTATCAAACTTTCACTCATTTTAATATAATCCTCCTGATTAGCCATGTCTACACAAGAAAGATACAGCACTCCAGTAACTGTGAAGTTCCTAAGCCATCAATAGTGGAATGAATCATAAGATATACAACTGTCAGCATTAATTCACCATTTGTGAAGTTATATGATTAAGGAACATAATTTCCTATCTCCTTATTGCAGCTATTAGCAACTTCAAAAAACCTAAGGCAAGAACATCTACTTCATGAACCTCAGTTTACAGAAAGATCTATTCAGGGGGTCAGTGAATTCTTTAGCATACGCCTTCATTTACTGTTATATGCCTCAGAGGTATGAGGTTCAACAAGGCCAAGTGCCAGGTCCTGCACTTAGATCAAAACAACCCCATGCAGGCTTGGGGCAGAGTGGCTCAATAGCTGCCTGGCAGAAAAGGACCTGGGGCTGTTGGTGGACAGCCGGCTGAATATGAGCCACCAGTGTGCCCAGGTGGCCAAGAAGGACAATGGCATCCTGGCCTGTATCAGGAATAGCGTGGTGAGCAGGACTCGGGAAATGATCACCCCCCTGTACTCGGCACTGGTGAGGCCCCACCTCGAGTACTGTGTTTAGTTCTGGGCCCCTCACTATAAGAAAGACATTGAGGTGCTGGAGCGTGTCCAGAGAAGAGCAACAAAGCTGGTGAGGGGTCTGGGGGACAAGTCTTATGAGGAACGACTGAGGGAACTGGGGCTGTTTAGCCTGGAGAAGAGGAGGCTGAGGAGAGACCTTATCACTCTCTACAAGTACCTGAAAGGAGGTAGTAGAGAGATGGGGACTGACCTCTTCTTCCTTGTGACAAGTGATAGGACGAGAGGAAATGTGTTCAAGTTAAGCCAGGCGAGGTTTAGGTTGGATACTAGGAAAAGTTTTTTCACTGGAAGGGTTATCCAGCATTGGAATAGGCTGCCCAGGGAGGTGGTGGATTTTCCATCCCTAGAGTTGTTTAAAAAAAGGGTAGAAGTGGTACCTGGGGATATGGTTTAGAAGTGATTTTGCCAGGTTAGGTTAATGGTTGGACTTGATGATCTTAAAGGTCCCTTCCAACCTTAACGATTCCATGATTCTATAAAAGCGTCACCACAATACTAAAAAAGGTTGGGACACCTACTTGTGGATATAACTTGCTAATTCCCTTCTCATATTAAAATGTCCAAATCTAAAAGATAGGAACTTCAGATCACAAAAAAAGGCAAAAGCACAAGTTTCACAGGCACTGTGAGATGCCTTCACATACAGTAAAGTGTGCGTGGCAAGTTATACTCAAGAATAGGTCTAAAATGGGTAGGTTTTCAGGCATGAAAATGTATGCTTTCTTGTGTGCTGTGCATGCCTTAAAAAATGAGGTATTTTATCCATGGAAACTTCTAGTATCACATGTTTTTGATTTAGTTTTAGGAAACTTCAGGGGGTCTTTTTTAGGAGGACAAGCTCAAAATTGCTTTGGAGTCAGAACCTGCACCATCTTGTGTAAAAAGGACAGGCAGGCAAAGCATAAAATGTTTAAAACGTGCTCTACCTTTTTGGAAAAATGAAACTCCCCACCCAAAAAGAAGGTGAAAAGAAGAGATTGCAGATCCAAGAATGTCATCCACAGGTATAATGTATGTCAGTAAATTACCTGCAGGTGTATGTCTGGTTCTGCCATTACTCTGCCAGATGTAGTATGCATCAAAGCTGATGGAAAGATTAACACTAATGGATAGATTAACACTAATGGATAGAGATGTGGACTACAAGAAGGAGAAAACATTCAGTGTTTTTTTGCCTGAGGACTAGCTCCTCACTACATACCCTCACTATCTAGAGTTTATTTTTCCCTTATTAGGTTTTACTTTATCCAGCTTAAAAGCTTCGGTTTTAACTTGTCTTTCTGAAGTAGTTATCTTAGTTTCCTCAAAATTAAGGTAACTCAAATTAACCCACTGATGATCCTTTCCCATAAATGTATTGTGTATGCACCTCTTCTGTGAGGACAGGCTGAGAGAGTTGGGGTTGTTCAACCTGGAGAAGAGAAGGCTCCGGGGACACATTTTAGCAGCCTTCCAGTATCTGAAGGGGGCCTACAGGACGTCTGGAAAGGGAATGTAGTGATAGGACGAGGGTTAATGGCTTCAAACTGGAAAAAGGTAGATTTAGATTAGATATCAGGAAGAAATTTTTCACTCTGAGTGTGGTAAGGAACTGGAACAGATTGCCCAGAGAAGTTGTAGATGCCCCATCCCTGGAAATATTCAAGACCAGGCTGGATGGGGCTCTGAGCAACCTGGTCTAGTGTAAGGAGTTCCTGCCCATGGCAGTGGTCTTGGAACTAGATGATATTTAAGGTCCCTTCCAAGCTACACCATTTTTTCTGGTTCTGGTGGGGATATGGTTAATTTTCCTAACAATCTGGCATGGGACACAGGTATTCCATACTATGTGAGCAATGCCTACTTTATAGGTGAGCTGGCTGGGGGAGGGAGCAGGAAGTGGCTGCTTGGAGCGGGCTGGGCCTTCCTGGGTCCGGTTGGTGGGCAGTGGCATAGTAATAGTGTTTTGTACATTCCTCTATTGGTATTGTTGTTTTCCTCTTTCCTTTGCTGTTCTGTTAAACTGCCTTTATCTCAACCCGCGAGTTTTGCCTTGTTCTTCCAATTCCCCACAGCTTTGGGGGGGTGAGCGAGTGGCCACTTGGTTCTTTGTTGCCAGCTGAGGCTAAACCATAACACCATTCTATGATTCTATGCGTGATACAAATGGGCAATGTGAACCCTCTTTTCAGAAGTATTCAACCTGGCTCTCACATAGGTGAGCATAAACTCTATATAGATCCAGCATTTTGATTTTTTGCATTCACTTTGTGATTGAAGACTGGTTTATGAGGGTCATCTATTCATCACACTCAAAGTTCAGTCTTTCGGGAAGTGTTGCTACTCTGTAATAACAAGCAACTGCACAGTGGTTACGTCTGTAGCTGACCATACATCATAACGTTTATTGGTTTCAAAACCAGAAAGCCAGATAATCAAAGTATTCATGTAACATGAAATCTGAGTAACAGTTTTAACCAGAAATTACAAAGGTTTTGAGGCAAACCTTCATTGTTCATAAAAGGTCATTGGATATGACAAGATGCATGAAAAACAACAGAAGGGAATGAATGTTGCTGATTAAACTGAACAAAACTTTTTTTTTTTTTTTTTAACAAGGAGACAGGAAATGGTCTCCGGTAGTTAGTGGAACACTAACCTAGGTTTTAAGATATCTGCTTGCAGTTTCCACTTCTGCAGTTTTTGTCTCTACCATATGTCTAACATACCAATTTCTCTGTGATTCAGTTCTCTAGCTCTAAGTTGATGATGATGATGATAATAATAATAATAATAATAATAATAATCCTTTCTGTTACAGACAAAACCTCAATTGTAAGAACAAATACATTAAAACTAAGAGGCTCAAATACACTATCTGTGATACCTATGATACATTTTCAGACAGAAAATGTTTCACAGAACTGTGTAAGTAAGAAGTAGAAAACAACATGTTCAGTTTGTTACAGGGTCTTATTTTAACCTCCAGTACTCTGAACCATATTCGTGGTAAACATCTAGTAAGACTCACTTCACTATACCTTGAAGTAGAATTATTTTGGTGTACCAATACAGGCATATTTCCTGCTGAAAATTTGGTACTTTTTTTTTTTTTTATATATATAAGCTCCTGTTTCTTGTAAGAAATCTTGAAATATTTCTGTCCATATACATCAAAATCATCTGAAGAGTAAAGATTCAGTTGCTTCAGTTCAGCTGGGAAGTGATTGTTCAGGAACTTCAAGAAGTTTTTTGCTAATATTCAACTCATTTTTTCCTCTCTCAGTTTCAGTTGAGTATTTTTGATAATAACCTCTAAATTCCATTCTAACCAATTATTCTCCAAGTTTAATTTCTGCCTGTTTCATATATTCATAGATTTTTTTCCCCTCCTACCTACACTGTTACACAGATAAAAATTTTCAGTTCCTTCCTTCTACATAATGTATTTTATATTTGTTATTTTAGCTCCTTTCAGTCTATCTATACATAACCTTAGCTCTGAAAATAACTGCTGCCACAGGCTAAATTCCAATAATTAGATAATTTAAATGTAATTATGTCTGATTACAATAATAAAGGCATAAATGATAAAATACTGTTTTCAGAATAAATCATTTAATGTATCTAACCTTTCTACTTGGCATCACAGAACATATCTTATTGCAACACTCACTCAAACTCAAGCTTTAGTAGTATAATTTATTTCTTGCTCAGAAATCAGTCAATTTTTTTGAAACATTGATTTTTCTTTAAAAGTTAACAAATTGCCTCTCTATCACATTTTGTGTACCCTGTAACATAAATAATCCATAATCATACCTGACTGCAGTGCATTCAGAGGGCCAGTTCAGACCCATTCCTTGGGACTAACTTCAGCTATTAACTTTTTTTTTGGTTTGTTTTAACGATGAAGATATTGGCAAACAAAGAAGCTGACTGAAACCACAAAATTGTTCCCATGGGTCATTGAATAGCTAAAAGATCAAAAAGTCTACTGCTTACTCAGAAGTCAGACCCCGGTTGAGACAATATTTTAAAGCTGTATAGCATTAGGGAAGCTGGAGAGTACAATCTTTCAAATAACAATGTCACTGATAAAGAAATCCCTTTTGAAAAGACAAAAACATTTGGTGTCTGATATTTTTCTTATTATCTCTTGTTTTGGCACCACAAAATTCTTTAGTTTAGAAAGCATTAGGGAACAAAAAAAGAATGGGAAGAGGCTGCAACATAAATAACACAATGTCTCTGAGTATTATGACAGTTGAAAAATGAGTACTGTATTGACTTTAATGACCTACAAAGAAAATTCAAAGTCTGTAACCACCAGTTTTGTAAACAGTTGAAGATTAGAAACTGTATTTAAAAATAAAAAATAAAAAAGAAACCACTAGCTTGACGCTCACCTAATTTCTGAGACACCTGCTTCAGTATCATATATGAAATCCAAAATAACAATTTCCATTCCAGACACAGCTCTGTATAAATATATAATCTCAAATTCAGCTGAAACTTTATTAGATTTGAGGTTAAAAAAAAAAAAAAAGATAAAAAGCAGAGTGCTAAATGGTGTGAAGAAAAGTACAGCAAAGTTTATGATATATGTCATTCAGATTTCTTTCAACCACAGTCTTCAGCCTTGCTGTTAGTATAAGTAATTAGAGTGCCTGTCAAACAATGTATTTCATAGCACTCATGTCCCATGAATCAGGTTAATTGTGGTGTTCGTAGCAGGCAGGACAGGATATTACTTATGCTTTTTAAATTGTCTGTTTATCAAACTCTAGTGTTTCACAAAGGAAAGGCTATATATAGGGTCACAACCAAAATATCAGAGACAAGACAGAGTATATCTAGTCTAGTCCAGTACATTTTAAATAAATCTATTTGCTTAATTTGCTCAGTTGAAATTCAAATCTGACCTTCTGTGTTAGCCAGCCATGACAACTATGAATAGCTAAAAAACCTAAATATATTGGGAGTATCTGACATCAACATGTTTATTCTGTGGTAGAAGACATCACAGTTGTAGGTTTTTAAGTATAGTGCAGAAAGTAGAATTTTTCACCAGGGAAAAAAATGTCCTAAGGGAAACAATGGAATTTGGGAATAAAAGAACATTGGCCCTACCCTTATCTAAACACCCTGAGGCATGAAATATCTTTAAGGAAAAAATTTAACTTCTGTGTGTAGATGGTGGACAGCCAATGAGGGGCTTTAATCATAAAAAAAAAATTAAGTACCCTCCCAGGCTCCAAATGGAATAGAAATTAGTGTCAAGGAGTTTGGTTACATTCATGAACACAGCGTTTGACATAATCTGAGTTTCATTCTTGGACAAGTTAATGATCAAAAATATTATACGTGGCATCCTTTCCTTTCACAATGTAAGATGAACACCAATGCTTTCTCTAGAAAGTCCTGTATCACAAGAATTTACACAAGCAGACCCTAAACCAAAGAATAAATGGACTTCTAAAAATATAGCACAATTTCAGTTTGAAGGGAATTTTATAAGTCATCCAGTCCAATCTCCTGTCCAAAGTAGTGATAATGTCAAAGTCAGATCAAGTTGCTCAGGCTTGTGTCTAGGCCAGTTTTAAGTATCTCCAAGGGTGAAGACTCTGCAGCATCTCTGGGCAACCTAGTACAGAGGTAGCTCTATCTGCAATATTTTTTTTCTTCATAGTCACTTGGAATTTCTGTCTTTGAAACTATTGTGTCCTTTTGTTATGCCTGACTAGGAGCCTTTCTTCTGTGAAACCTCTCCTTTAGATAGTAGGTAACTGCAGTGTTATTATCCTTGAGTGTTTTCTTTTCTAGGCTAAACAAAACCAATTCCCTCAACCTCTCCACACATCCTGTGCACCACCAACCCCTTAGTTATCTTAGTGGCCCTCCACTGGACTCCCTCCAGTTTGTTGATTATGTCTTCTGCTTTGTGAGGCCCCAAAATGGATGCAGCACGCCAAACATGGTCCCAGAAATGAGGAACAGAGAGGTTAAATCACCATCCTTGTCCTGCTGGATAGGCTTTTGCTAATTCAGTTCAGGATGAGATTAGTCTGATATATCACTTTGCATCAATACTTGCATCATCCCTCCACAGAAAAGTGAGTATTCATTGAATATTTGCTTAAAAAGAACTGGAAATAATACCATGACATGTGACATGCTGACAACCTTGTGCTTTACGTATTATCACCCATTAATATCCATTTGATATAATTTGATATGTTCTTTTTTCTTTTTCATTTGTTTTAATAACAAACAATTAAAACATTTTTAAACTTAGTAACAGATTTTATGCTAATCAAACTGACCTGGAATGAATATCACATGCAGATTTACTTTTAACTTTCAGAAAATCAAATTTCTTGTTGTGTATAACTGACGTTTATGAAAGATATTTATTGTAGAAAAACATCAATAACTGAAAATAACTGCTTTTAGCAGAGCAGTTGTACCTTGGAAAGAAAAAGCATGACCGTGAAACACATTAATGAGCACGGTGAGATCTTGCTACAATGAAAGAGTTAAGAAAAATAAATCTAAGAGTTAACAATCCAAAATACAAAGAGAACATAGCTGTTGAAAGCAGAAATCAGCCAGGTGGCATGAGTAACTTTACCAATAAATCAGAGGAAATTTAATAGTTATGAATACATTAGGGGAAAAGAGATTTATCTATTGATTATTATCCTGTGCATTTTCCTGTTTTCAGTTTTCTTCTTTTTTTTCACCTTTGATAGTTCTTTCTTAAGGCAGTTAATTCACTGCTTACAGACAAGCAAGATTGTTTCATTGAATACCACACCATTTTGTCTAATTTTGTCAGATTTCTAGACAGGGAATTAAGGCACCAGTATATTAGTAATTCCTAAATTTTGAAAACAAACATTGCTGCAAAAGTCTCTCTAGAAATACTGCACAGGTGACCTTTTTTTGCAACAAGATGATGTACTAAATGACTGCATTGAGATCTTCCAGAATATTTTATTTTATTTTTTATAAAACTTTTTCTTTTTTTGCATACTTCTCCGGATGATGTGGGTCACAACATAGAAGAATTTCTCTTCCCCAGGTAGACGTCCACGTTTCCATGGGTATGAATAGAGAGTGTAACATCTGAAAACAGAAACCCTGTGTGTGCGGGGTTGGAGGGGTGAGCCTTTTGCTTTTGTATTATGCTTAACTTGACCCAAGACAGTCATTCTGTTTGCTTAACCTTCTGTACAAAAAAGTCTATAGAGCAGTGAAAAAATAAAATGTACCAGAAAGATGCACACACTGATTTACCCAGGGACTCATATATTAGTTTAATACGTGCAAGATAAATAATTCTGTTAACACATTTTACCTACTTTGTTATTACATATGTTATAAAAAAAAAGTTATTCACATCCCCCTTCTCACCTTCCCTAGACTCATTCAACACCAGCTAACCGGCTGGAAAGAATGACATTAATTCCAGCCTGTGTGATCTGACTCAGCGCTACTCTGGTCAGACAAACGTACGGTGATGGAAACAGAGGACTTGCCTTGTACATTGAAGTCATAGCTGTGGTGCTGGCTTCAGGAATAACTGTCCTGGCATTCGTCAGCCCGAGTCAGAGTTTAGAAACAGGCAGTTTACAAAAGCAACAGACAGTTATTCAAGTAAAATTAACTCTTCCAAAGATTTTTGTTTAGTAAGACCCAAACATATTAGACAGATGATTACAAATGTTATACACAGGCTATAAACATGCGGGCTTTATGGGTGAAACAGTCTCTGAGTGGCATATCTCACATTATCAGATGCATGAAACAACTTACAGGAGAAACATTTTACCTTTAATTAACTCTAATTTCTTTAATCACATTGCTAATTAGTGGTAAAAAAGAGCACAGATTAACACCACAGTGCTCATTCGTTATCTTGAAATCATTTCCCCTCTTCAGTATTTTCTGAGGAAATAATTTTTATGTTAGCTGTTCTTTTATTTTGTGCCACATAAACGCTATAATTAAAGCTAGCTGTTTGACTGCAAATGATCACCATTATGCCCTTGGAAGTGTATTATTGGGAGGAGCAGTTATGACTTCTTTCATGGTCTAAATGTGGCTAGTCCAAACCCACCAATGCTGAGCTGTACAAGGACCCACTTGATCTAATACAATGTAATACACACCTACTGAATGACCCCCTCTCTTCAGTGCCTTAACTGACTGCCTGTTCAAGTCCGTCTGATACCTTTCTAAGCCATGGAGGTATTAGTATTGTCAGCTGCTACTTGTGGACTTGATAACTAAGCAGCCAAATTGTAGGTGTTCGGCAAAGCCTATTTGAAGGTGTAGCTTACTTCTAATCCTGGTGGAATAAGCAGCATAGTAGTGCAAAATGTCTGTGCAACCTCTGCTGTAGGTGAGGCTGAAAATAATGTTTTCCAATAACTGAGTCCACTCTTCACTTCTTCCATTAACTCTTACAGAAAACCAGGGATCATCTTGTAGAAGACCATATCATACATAGATTCTGTGGTATTCACCTTTTGTTAACATTTTAATAAGCATCATCCCTGTATCAATCCTAACTTGTTCAGTTTATTTCTCCCAGAGTAACTCATAACTCCTGTAAATAATACTTTAATTTTATATCAGATACTCTGCTATGACCTCTTTCAAGGGTGCTAAAACTATATTAATAATACCTGTTTTTTTAAAAAAGCACAGAATATATAATATGTGCCAATTTAAATTTTCTAGCCAAATCATCATTAAATAGGCATTAGTTTCTTCAGCCTTAACTTAAATCATTAAGCAAGGTTCTCAAATACATTCAAACATGTATTTAATATGATTACTTGGAATAATTTTATATGAACTACAGTTTAATACTGTTGCTCTCAAAATTATAATCTGTATTGTAAGTATGACCTGCCCAGCTTTCTTTAATGATAACATTAGTTATTTTTTTCTTTTTATTTTTTTTAATTATTCTGTTAGAACTAGGTCTGTAGAGATAAGCAGTCCCAAAAATCCTTCTCAGCTTTGTCAGTAATTATAATAGAGCTGAATTCCATGATTTCCATTCCTGTTTGAAGCTCTTCTCTGCCTATATATTTGGAAATTGATGCAAATTTAAAAGAAACAGTAAGTCCTAACTTTAGTTCATAAATTAGACAAACAAACAGAAAAATCCCCAAAAATTTCCTACAGCAGTATTACTGCTGGAACATTCTAGATAATTCCTGCCCCAAAAAGATCTAAATGTTGGAAAGGAGAGAGCTTTGGCATTTAATTCTGGAAACTAAAGAGGTAATTTTAATTTCTTCTTTAAATGAGTTCCAGATACACAGAGAAAATTCTGAATTCAGTTTCTACTCTGCTGAGACTTATCCTTGCACTTTAAAAATCCATATTTCCTTAACCACTGCCTGGAAAAGTCACATCATTCTGTGGCAGGCAATCACTGAAATAGCCTAAGGCCATACTAACAGAGCTTTGAAGATTAAAAGTGTAACATTGAAGTTGATGTAAATGGAAGAAGGGAGACAGTTTAGCATATGGAGTACTGTCACACTGAACCTTTGAAAAAATTGTCACATTTATGGTAGAATTGTGGCTAATGCACTGAGAAAAGCCTATGTTCCAGGAGCACAGCAAGAGTTACCCAATGCGAGTTTCCAGATATCTACATCTAAATCAGCTCTGGAAAGTTCCTCTGTCTGCTTCCTCCTGCATGAAGCACAATTGTATGTTTTGTTTGAGGTATATCATACTATGCTTGTACATATTTATACCATAGCCAATGCCATGTAGAAGACACCTCATTCTATGATCCAGAAATGTCTGTGTAAAATAAAGTTGTAAAATTTAGAAAAGATAATTAAAATAAAACAAACAAACAAACAAATGACAGATATCAGTAGTAGTTGATAACTCGTTTTGAATATTTTGTGGTGTTTTTTTCAGTCTTCCTCAGAATAGGTTAGACACCAAAAATCACAGGATCACTTCGGCTGGCAACACTAAGCAATGATTTGCCATAGCAGATTATCACGTGCTATATTAGTAGGGAGAATGAGGTATTAACTGTGGATACAGACACCTGCAGACACATTCTGCCAATAATAATATGTGTGGATCCAGGACCTGGCCATTCAGATTTCTTCAGTGTCTTAAAACTTCTTTTTCTGTGAATGTCCCATAAACTGTGAAGGAACTTTTTGTATCAACAGCCAAATAAATGTTCTGATAAGTGATCTGAGAATTCCTCGTGGGCAGCATTGCTGGGACTGGAAGATATTTTTGTTCGTACTCTGGGGAAATTCTATAGCACCTGAAGTAGATTGCAGGATGTGAAGGTTGACTATATGTGGGCAATCCTATGCTTCATACAAATTTATTTGCATGGCCAAAATTCCCTGTGAAATTGAACACAGTCCTCATAAGAAATTCAATTTTTCTGCCACAATAAAGAAAATTTTCCATTTAAAATGTATAATAGTCCTGTTGCCAATATCACAACCTTGTGATCAAGCCAACATAAAATCAGCAGATACAGTGGTGAACATTACTGAAATGTAAGTTCTTCTTATGGATCAGACCATTTCTTCTTTTCAGTTCTCTCTGCACCTTAAGCATAGTGTATTTACAAAATACCAGTGTTTCTGTATCTTCCATGTCGAGTTTATGGGCAAATGATACTTTGATGTGTTTGCCTTTAGTATTTCTTTTCCCTTTCTGATCGACAATAGCGCACAATTGCCTTAGAAGATAATTTTATTGCTTTCTTTCTAAATTGCAGTAAAAATAATCAACAAGTAGTTGACTCTCCTGTAAAGTACATCAGCAGCTATAGACCAAAACACTGCTTACAACATATCATTTCAGTGCGATGAAAAATGGCATAAAGGTCATTAATATGATCATCATTTCAAATGTTAGATACAGTTTTCCAGCTTCCTTTATGGAACTCTAGGATTATATGCCTTCATTCTGCTGAAATGGGAAAAAAAGAAGGCCCAGGGAACTACAGGCCAATCAGTCTCACCTCTGTGCCAGGCAATATCATGGAGCAGATCCTCCTGGAAACTCTGCTAAGGCACATGCAAAAAGATGAGGTGATTGGTAGCAGCCAACATGGCTTCACCACAGGCAAGTCATGCCTGACAAACTTCTACAAGGGGGTTACAGGGGTAGTGGACAAGGGAAGAGCAACAGACGTCCTCTACCTGGAACTTGTGCAAAGCATTTGACACTGTGCCACAGTACTGTCTTCCAGTATCTAGAGGGTACCTTCCCACTGTCTTCCAGTACCTAGAGGGGGCCTACAGGAGAGATGGGGAAGGACTTTTTACAGGGGCATGGAGTGACAGGACAAGGGGTAATGGCTTCAGACTGGAAGAGGGTAGATTTAGATTAGATATTAGGAAGAAATTTTTCACTCTGAGGGTGTTAAAGCACTGGAACAGGTTGCCCAGAGAAGTTGTGGCAGCTCCATCCCTGGAGGTTTTTAAGGCCAGGGTGGCTGGGACTTTGAGCAATCTAGTCTAGTGGGAGGTGTCCCTCCCCATGGTAGGGGGATTGGAACTAGATAATCCCCAAGGTCCCTTCCAACCTAAATCATTCTGTGATTCTATGAACTTTAAGGACAAAGAACCTGATTCTGTTAGATGCTAAAGTAATTCAGGCCACCGGTTGTTATGGATGCTGAGCACCTTTCCAACGGATGCCTAGTACTTCATCAGATTAGTCTATAACAGCACTGCTGCAGTAAGCTCTTGGAGTTTCTGTCATATAGGCAATAGAAAAATGTGATAAAGTGTGTTTAGATGAAATATAGCAACCTAGTCAGTTGTTAATACTGGCAGTGGTGAGTGAATTTGAAGTCATAGCTAAAAGGATTCTAGCACTAAAATTGAAAAAGTTTTGGATCAATATAGGTAAATAAGAACACAGTAGACTTACAGAGGAACAAACCTTCCAGTTTTAAGTCTATGAAAAGTAAAGGAATTAGATTGTCAAGATTACTCTGTTTAGTTGGCCCTGCAAAGTCTTCCAGTGTTCTAAAAACTATTTGTCCTCTTTAGGGGAGATGTGCAAAGCAGCATTGGCTAGCATTTTTATTTTCATTATATTTGTTTTCTTTATGCTTGACTGCTCTATACAATGCCATTCCCTATAATACTAAGCAATCTAGCTTGCAATTTTAAAAACATCATTCACAATAAATAAATGTATCTGTCAGATCTCAGAGAGAAACACAAATGTGCGGTGTTTTCTATGAGAGAAATATAAAATTGAAAAGCTCCCCAAAGTAATTTTCTCCCAGCTCCATCATATACTCATATTTCATATGCTTTTTGACCCAGATGGCTATAGTTGGAATTTGGATTTTTGGACTAGAAATTCTGCACAACATATATAGGAAATAGATTTACTAGAACAGTGCTATGAACTTTGTCTTAAAAACATAACATATCTGATTTTCACATACTATTTCTTTGCTTTCTAACTTAACTTCCAAAGCTCCTTGACCCAAATATGCCAAGCATGTGCCCAAGAGTAACCAGCTTCCAAGTGCCTAATGTATGCATGCCTGTGATGTATATGAATTGCAATACACCTAAGCACTTCTTTCTGTTGGCAAACACTTGAAAGAAGAAAAACAAACATCCTAATTTTGGGTCCACAGTGTATTTGACCCAGGGTAAAGTACAATTCAAGATGATAACAATACTCTCCTCCTCTAAATATGAATTCAAACACTGAGCTAGAAGTCAATGGTTCACCTGGAACAGAAAGCAACAACAAAACCAACAAAACAACATGAACACCGTAGTCCTTCCCATACTCCTGAATATAGATGGAGTTCTTCACAGTTTTAATTGAGAAAGATGTGTTGTTTCAGAACTGATAGCAATGACTTCCATACATACTCATTCAGTGAATTTCCACCTCTCTGCTGCCCTAAGCAAGGAGAATTTGGACCCATGAACTAGTAAAAGGATTTGACATCCTATTCTTTTTAGTCACATCAGGCACTGCAAAGTTTCTAGGAATCCATCACCATGACCTTAATCCTTATTGCGAATCTGACGACGCAACGAAAGGAGCCACTATTGTGCCGCTCTTTGTCCACTTTGTGTCCTCTCCCATTATCTAAGTGGTCTGTCACTGAAGTAACTGAACAAGTATTAAGAGAATTATTCTTGCAGGTATGATAAGCAGTTACTTCTTTTTTGTAGTTGAGGATCTGAACCACAGGCAGAGACAGCCATGAAGTAGTGTGTCCTCAAACCAGAACATAGTGAAACACTTAAGTGTATGCTCACCTTCATGCATCTGAGAAACTTGGTTCACAAAATGAAAGCAAAGAATACATTTGAGAATTTGTCCAGATCTACATGACTTCCAAAGGTTCAAACAGGTTGTTGTAGCAATGTTGAGTGCAGAACCCCTAGGGCTCCTGAATGCTGGTGAAATGTTTAACCACAGGTTCCCCTTCTGCAAGTATGAGAAAGATCTTTACAGGATCAAATCTTTACAATAAAACTGTTAAAATCCACTGAATTGCTTGTCTGATGGTTGTTTTATAACCTTGGAGACAGAATTTGATTGATAGCTGAAACCAAATCTAAAGTTATCTGGCAAAGAAAGACGAGGAAAATTCCATTATATAAAGTAATGCCCTTCTGTTGGCCATTTTTCTGTTACAAGTATTATTCTCTCACTTCCCAGTGATGGGAAAATCATATGTGTTTGCTATATATATCAGATACAAGGGATTCCTTGATATCATTTTATGTCTCTTTTTACAAAAGAATTAATTTTTACAGAGGAACAAATATAAATGTTTTTCTTTTATTTTGAATAACTTCATAGTAAAGGTAAAATTCACAAGGATTCAAACAGACTTGAAAAGTTAATTCTAACAGTATTTGATCTAAGCAATCTAAGGGATTTTGGATAATGAATGAATAGCAGATTTTAGTTTGGGTAAGATGACTATATTTTCCCCTCCTGACCGCGTTACATGCCAACAAAAAATAAACATTTTAAGAGTACTTGTTATTTTTCAAATCTTCATTCAAAACTGTTTAGCCTAAGATAATTTTGTTTTTAGCAATCAGTGTCTCAGTCCCTTCAAGATATGCTGAAAAATACTGATGAGTTTTTATAGATGTCAGAAAGTTACAAGTCACTTGGCCATGAAAGATTCAATCAGTAAGCCAACTTTGAATATATTTGTATTAAAATGTGTTTTATGTACATTCAAACATGGAAAGTGAACCACAGACGGTCTGCAGAACAATTTTTTTCCTTAAGGAATCTTACCCCAAACAAAAATCCTCACATTCAGGGAATAGCTTAGATTTATAACTGATTGTGGTTAGAAATATTAAGAGAGAGAACAGATTCTGTAGCTTTTCACCAGAAAGAGACTAAATTAGAGAATTAACTACAGCAGACTGTTTCCTTCCAAGATTAAAAATGTGTTCATACTATGAAAAAATAAATCAATGAGCTGTATGTATCAATGCCATCTTGTTACTTCTAGTACCGTATCTCCAATCTTTCCTGCTTTTTTCCCCATAATTTTCTTTTTCTTGCTTGTTGTATTGCAGCCTTCTCTGTACTTTCACAGGACCAAATTTCCTTAGATTCCCAGATACGCTACAAGAAAGCTTCAAGAGACTTTGTAGTCTGATGACCTGTTTTCCAGGTATCTTTTCCTACTGCTGATTTTTCAAGACAGTGTGAAAAACAAAGGTCAGAACTTGCAGTAAATATATTTTGTTTTATATTTTTGTATATATTGCTGTTTTAGTTTAACCAAATGTATTGAACCAAGAGTAACTGGAAAGAATAATAATTACTGAGTAAAAAAAAGTTCAAGTGAATTTCATATGTCACTGCTACAAAAGTTATAGGGCTTTATTTATTTGTCTTACTTTGGGACATTTTTATAAAGAAAAAATACTTAACAAAAAAAAAAAAAAGACTCCACAAAACCAAACACTAAAAAATTCACAGCAGCCTGATCTGTAATGCGTTTGCTTTTGCTGGAGAATATTACAAGTGCAATTATGAAATATAATAAGCTGTGTTTAAAGAGGGCCTGTTAAATGCAGTACATTTATAACACCCTCAGTAAGTTCGCAGATGACGCTAAGCTAGGCAGGCGTGTCGGTCTGCTTGAGGGTAGGATGGCTCTACCATCCAGGGATCTGGACAGGCTGGACTGACAGCTGAGGCCAATGATATGAGGTTCAACAAGGCCAAGCGCCGGGTCCTGCACTTAGGTCAAAACAACCCCATGCAGAGCTACGGGCTTGGGGCAGAGTGGCTGGAAAGCTGCCCGGCAGAAAAGGACCTGGGGTTGTTGGTGGACAGCCGGCTGAATATGAGCCACCAGTGTGCCCAGGTGGCCAAGAAGGCCAACGGTATCCTGGCCTGTATCAGGAATAGCATGGTGAGCAGGACTCGGGAAGTGATCATCCCCCTGTACTCAGGACTGGTGAGGCCCCACCTCGAGTACTGTGTTCAGTTCTGGGCCCCTCACTACAAGAAAGACATTGAGGTGCTGGAGCATGTCCAGAGAAGAGCAACAAAGCTGGTGAGGTGTCTGGGGGACAAGTCTTATGAGGAACGACTGAGGGAACTGGGGCTGTTTAGCCTGGAGAAGAGGAGGCTGAGGGGAGACCTTATCACTCTCTACAAGTACCTGAAAGGAGGTAGTAGAGAGATGGGGACTGACCTCTTCTCCCTAGTGACAAGTGATAGGATGAGAAGAAATTGGTTCAAGTTAAGCCAGGGGAGGTTTAGGTTGGATATTAAGAAAAGTTTTTTCACTGGAAGGGTTATCCAGCATTGGAATAGGCTGCCCAGGGAGATGGTGGATTCGCCATCCCTGGAGGTGTTTAAAAAAAGGGTAGAAGTGGTACCTGGGGACATGGTTTAGAAGTGGTTTTGTCAGGTTAGGTTAATGGTTGGACTTGATGATCTTAAAGGTCCCTTCCAACATCAACAATTCTATGATTCTATAATTCTAAAAATGAGACCTATAGAATTAAATTTTGGTCTATACTTACTTTTTTCTTTCTCTGTAGTTATTTACTCTGTAGTATCAGAAATCTAATAACATTACCTCTCTTCCTTTTAAATACTGATTGCCTGATGTGACCTAGATATAAAAATTCTATATAGTCTTCATCTGTGATGAAGTAATCTGAGATTCCTGTGGACCATTAGGTATTAGTAGCACAGTCTGTTTCCAAAGATGATGCTGTTGGAAATCTCTGTTTCACTAGACACTGTGGTTCTATTGCTGTTCTCAGGCTTTGGCGTAACACCTCTATAGACATTCTACCAAATTTGTGCAGCTATAACCATCAGTGGCCTGTAGTCACAGTTCTTAGTATGAAAACTGTCACAAATGTAGAGTTCTCAGAATTAGCCAACCACCTCACTGGTGGCAATGAGGCTTCACCAGCAAATAAAATTACCCAAGGATCTTTCCGTTGTCTTCTGACTAACTGTCATGGCAAAACTTGTGTCTGTATGCTGCAATTCTTATTCTTCAAAAAAGCATGGCCACCTCTGTGCTGTTTATTGGGAATGGTCCTCGGCCTGAAGGTAGGTGGGGAAAATGCTAAAATGCAGACACTAAAATTGTGCCATAATTAAACGATTTATAAATTTACAAGTGTAGGTGACTGCACGCCAGAGCTCAGTCCTTTGTCCTAGTCGTGCATACCCTCTCCAACACACGTGCGATACTGTTTTTCTTTGTGCATGTTATGCTGAATCCCTTCGGGGAAAAAAACCTACCAAACCCAAACCAGACAAACAAAAGAAACAAACCGTACCCACATTTCTGAATATGGATAGAAAGATTCTTGGAAACGTGACTAGTCTGCCTTTTATAACCTGAAATAGCTGGAAGTGCATGGCACCAGTTGCCGAGAATTGTCTTACTCTACCTCATACTGCTTTGGATCTGCAATAGATAACAATTTATAGGTGCTTTTAAAATTCATCTAGGGCACATTATGAAAAAAAGACATTAATAATGATTAACGCCAGGTTATCTGTTTATTATTACTGTGACAGGATGAGAAAAATGCAGGTACAGACAGACCTGAAAGGGTGTAAAGATGTGTGAAATGTAAGGTTTGTTGGAATGTCACTGATGCGGAGAAAAGAAACAAGAATGACACAATCCTGTTCCTACTACTTACTGAACTAATCAATAAACTGATCTAATTACCAAACCGCTGCCAAACGCTGCTTCAGAGGAAACCATTTTGTCTGTGCCAGGAGCAGTCTAGCATGCATGGAGTATGGACAATGCATTAACAAGATCTGGGAGCAGAACAACAGGTGATTCAAACTGCCCATGTACAAGGACAAATATTTATCTGTGTATCTTTTTTTCTTTTTACATCCTCACACTTGACAGTTTCATTGGATGTCTCTAGTTCTTGTACTCTATAATCCCTTAAAATTCTCTTTGTGATGCAGCATACAGGCAGGAATTTATCTGTACTGTGATCACTGCTAGTCATCACTAGGCTTTCCTCTCTGCATCTGTGTAAACTGTATTCTTTCAGCTACAATTTGGTTAGTGGACTCTGGAGGCTTATGTAGATATAGGATACACAGAGATTATATTTCTGGAAGACCCTAATGCTAATTCTTTTTCTTCTGTTCTCTATTGTTTTCTGTTGTATGAAGCAGATGCTTATGATGTTTGTGTTGTGAGTAGGAGCTGTAGAAACTCAACTGCTCAACTTCTTGTCAGTCCTTCAGTCTCTGTATAACCTCAGATGAATACATGACATTCTGGAATTCTACAGTATGAAAGTGGTCAAGTACAAAATTCTTGAGAGTGCAAAGACCTCCTTTTGGGTACTGATATACTGTAACTGTAGAGTGACCGGTATATCTTTTCCAGAGCTATCTTCCCCCTGCAAACACTGAGATGTTTCCACCACATAATAAAAACAGGGAGAAGAGGAAATTTCAGTTTGCTACAGTAAATAGAAAGCATAAAATAAAAAATAAAATCATTGTGGTCTGAAGCTTTTAGAAGATGCTGTAAACAATGATGAACACTACAAACATGTACACGTATACATAAATGTCTGACAGAGCAATCTTAAGAAGTTATTTGAACTTCAAACTGACCTGCAGTAAAATGATGGCATTCAATTAAAGAAATACCGAAGAAATTCAGATGTGAATAATTGAAGAGGATTAAATTCAGGGTAAGCAAATGATCAGCAAGTAAAAATGAACTAAACCTTCCAATTTGGTGGAACAGAATTATTTTTTTTTCCAAATAAAGCTAAGTTTCATTCTAACTTATTATTTATAGACTACGTCTTACACTATATTCATCCTATGTAGTGTTTCATCAGTTTAGGTTACCCTTACGCCCCGTATGATTCTCATTTACAGTAAGCCCTCTTGTCAAGCGTAAAGAGGCGTTACTGTTTAGTAATGCAATAACAAGGTTATTTTAAATTGCCAAAATAGTATGCAAAACAAATATACAGGAACACCTTAAAATTGCTTCACTTATAAGTGGGAGCAACCCCTTTATCAAGAAATAATAAAAAAGAAAAGAGCTAATAATCTTCTGTCATCATAAACTATATGAAACATCTGTTGCACCAAGAATCAGGGTAACAGAGTTACCCCTTTCCTTATAATATTGCAAATATACAGTTAATACTTTGAGTAATTAATAATAAAACTGTCACCATATATTTCTTCAGGGAAAAAAGGGCTTTATTTTCACACTGTTCTTTTGACTGGATTAATGGTATCAAGAAAGAAAACAAGGTTGGCTTTAAGCCAGTTTGGAGCTTTCTAGGACTTTCCAAGAATCTATTGCCTACACAGATGTCAGCAGCTTCAGAGTATCTCTATACTCTGCTACAGCTTCTAAGAAAAACAACAACAGCCTAGATTCCCACGTCCTTGGCATAGACTGGTTTGTTACCTGCACTGAAATTCAACCCTAGAGATTTTGTGGTAGCTGACAGCCACTGGGGATACTCTGAGCGACCTGGATGTCTAAAAAGCACTTCAGTATAACTAAGTATTAAAAATTCAGTACAAAGATTATTTCATGCGTCAGACTTCTGGTTTGAAAACTTCAGGTTCTTTGCTTTCTGCCTAAAATATGCAGATTTATGTGTCAAGATTACCTACTGACTACCAATGTTCCTCTCTGGAAAGTTTCTGTTTGCTGATGAATTTTCTCATCATGCTTTTCCTCTATGAGTAGCTGTAAATTTGGCAAAGACATATATTTACAGCCCTGAAGAGTTTATTTGGCAGCTGGCTTTTGTTTTTTACAACTTGCTCTCTCTTAGACAGTAAATATTCCTCTGTCTTCTTTCCGTCTGCAATTCTGTATGTGACACAGTATCTATTTTGTAAATTCAGATTGATATTATATCCAGTTTATATATATGCAGTTCTCTGTAATTGCAGTTACTGAAATTACCGAATATTAACATTATTATCCTTCAAAGTCTGACAGGTTTTTTTTTCTTAAACAAACTCACCATGCCTTGCTCTAAATGTTAAGACTAGAACCATTGGACTACCTGATTCAGAGGAGTCTGGCAGACTGTGGCCTGGAAGCCAAGTTTCAGACAAATTCCTTTCTAGACCTTTCCTTCTCTCTTGCCTCGTAGTAGAAACAGTGAAGTGAAAGGTCCAAACACACCCTAGCACACCTCAGTGGAACAGTGGAAGTGTCCTCATGAGGGGGACACCCACACAGGATTTGTGATCACATAACCTCAGAGTATCACAGCCTTCTTCACCACATTATATTTCCTGCTGATGGCAAAAAGCAACTCAGCAAATTTGACATCCAGTTCACGGCCTTATACCAGCATCAGACAAACCTGATTAAATAATTTTTGTTTTCTAAACTATATTTTTTGGAGATATCTACCATAATGCACAATATGACAGGTGTTATCATAAAGCCAATTCTTTGGCTATATCTTTTTCCATCTCTCCCAAAGACTACGCAAAGAGATAATATGAAGGAAATAATCTAATTTTTGATTCAACAGTGATGATCACAAAATTCTTAGATACTATTAAACACCATTGTGAATTCAACTTCAAAATGAACATACATTCTTGAAGTTGCACAGCGGAAACCATATCCTACACCATAAAAAAATGGTTTTGAATAATTGGATACTCAGTATCATGGCATATCCTAGACAGCGCATTTTCTCAGATTAGTCTCCAGTGATCCCCTTTACTTACAAAAGTGATGCCATTTGCATCCGCCATGATAACTACTCTATACTGTGACATATAAAGACACTTACTATTCTGTGTTTGTACTGAATCCAGAAAGGTAGAGTTGTGCTGTTGTATCTTGAGGCAAAAGTGTATGTCTCTTGAATTGGTTTTGTAAAAATTTTCACTAAAACTAAAATGACATCGTAAGTGTTAGTGCTCTGAAACATGATTTTGCATGTCATAATTCATATACGTTTGTAGTAAAACAGAAATATTTAGATTCATGTAGTGAAACAGGTTTATATATTCATATTTGAGCTTGGGAGTTTGAATAAAAAACAGTTTGGTCATGAAACATCCAGTCTTCATGAGTCTTTTGGGACAATTTCAGTGTCAGAACTTTATTTTCTACAAGCTTTTATTAAAACAGCTAAAGAAGAGGCAAAGCAACTCGTATCACAAACACAGCTATAGAGCTCCACGTAGGAAAAGACCTGCTCCCTAAAACCCTCCTCATCTGTGATTACAGAAATATTCTAAGGGAGAAAAAAGCACCCAACACATTTATGTAGTTGAAATTTGCACGAATATATTTCAATTTCTGTCCACATTCTGCATGGTTTAGATTTTAATTAAATCAGTTTTCACCTATTTCTAAATATTTTTGAAGGGTGTTCTGATGACAGGTTAAATCCACTGCATAATAAGACTGAGAAATATTCTCTAGTACAATAATATGTCCCTGATAGAGTTTAATATCCATCACTTTCACTGCTTTATACACAGTGGTGATTGAATTTCAGTCTTAACTCAGTTAACTCTGTGTTACCCAATGTAGTTGATGTAGAACCTGTTGAAATATATCCATAAGAAATCAAAATATAAATCCGAAGAGTTATGTAAATATGAGAAAGCCCACTCATAGTCCCACAGGAACTGGCATGAGGAAAGTCACTGTGAGTCAGGTAAGTAGTGAATTTGTATCAGTCTAGCTATTACTGCAAAGTAACCACTTTTCTGGTTCATTTTCTCACAGCAAATGTGAGGTACAGCAATTTATTCCCTTTGGCTGATGGGTATTCTACTGCACCTTTGCCATGGAGTAAAATGATGTATATAGATAATACAACAGAGTATCTGGCATGATGTAAATCCACACTTATCACACTATAATCTTGGGACAGACAGACCTTGTAGTTAATAGAGTGTTCCTGCTTTACTTACTATAATTTTGGTACCCAGGTTAATATTGTTTTTCAGTCAATTAGATGCTGCTGCCAGCTTTGGTGAACTTCTACCATAGTATACAAATTCAGCAAAGCAGAACTGGCTCGAGATCTTATGTTATTCCTTTTACCCGCTTCTTCCTGCCTGCCTGCCTCCCTACCAACATGGTTCTCAGGTGTGGTCACTGACACGGGCATGGCAATGAGGAAAGGATCATGCCTGCTCCAGAAGCCAATTCTCAGCTGTTGCAAAGGAGACAGCTGCAGAAAGTCAAACTGCGGGAGCATCAGTATCCTTTTTGATACCAAGTACTTTGAATCTATGTTCCAGCTTTACTAGATATATAGCATAAGTTTTCTCCTATAAAATTGTAATACATTCTTTGGAATTGTGTTGATTTCTGACACAAACTAGTTAGCCAAACCTGAGGGAAAATCTACCCAGACTTAGCTGAACTTCCATTTCAGTGGAAGATACAGTTCAAATTGAATTCCAAAATTTCCTTTAAATCAGGACTGAGAGGTGTAATCCTGATCTTAATGCAATCAATAACAAAATAGCTCTTGCCTTCCAGGTGACGCCTGGATTTCACACACAGTAATAGTTTTGAACTGAGTGCATAAACTGAAACTAAAACGACTTCTATTTTCTGTTTGATTCTTTGATACTTTTTTCCTCCTGACTCACAGTCAGTCATTTTTGTGTCGTTAGGGGATGACTTTGGGAACTTCTCTCACATGTTTAAGGAAAGCCTTTCAGGATTTGTGCACATACCATAGCAATATCAGTTAATGTATCATCCTTCCCCAGCCATAGGAAGAAGCAGGGAACTGGCTCTGCATTGGAATTCAGTCAAATCTTGTCTAGCTAACAAGTCTTCCAGTTCCACTTACTCCCCTGTCTCCTGGCAAAGATGACAAAAATGCTGAGATCCAAACACACAGAAAAATATTAGCAGAGCTAGAGGGATCTCAGAGGGAAAAGGAATCCTAACATATTTAGTCTAGGATTGATATCTTGTTATATTTGAATAGAGATCAGAAAATACAGGAATGAAAATATAAAAACAAAGCACTGTACACACATTGTAAAAATTGAAAAAACAGTCAGGAATAGAATGGAGAAAATAGAACTTTTCCCTTATATAGTCTTACATTGACTCAAATATGATATCAAGTTAACTTCAGTATAACACACTGTAAATGCCTGAGTTCCTAAAAAAAATATTTTTTTTACATTGATACCTTTATGACTGATAAAGAATTTGACCTTCTTTTCTTTTTTTCTATTTGAATATTCCTAAATTGTACCCCCCATAAAACCTGCATCTTGCCAAGAGATTTCTGTGGGCTTGGGTGTTGTCAGTTTGTTTCTCTTTCTCTTTCTCTTTCTCTTTCTCTTTCTCTTTCTCTTTCTCTTTCTCTTTCTCTTTCTCTTTCTCTTTCTCTTTCTCTTTCTCTTTCTCTTTCTCTTTCTCTTT
>VZSZ01008286.1:101967-138860 GCA_013398815.1 Ibidorhyncha struthersii
TTCCCTTCCCTTCCCTTCCCTTCCCTTCCCTTCCCTTTAAATGTCCCTGAAAAAGCTGCTGTTATACATTTTTTTCCCCCAATAAATATTTAGAAAACTAGAATAAACTACACCAGAAGAAATTAATGGCGGGTAATTTGTTTCTTTTCCAATTGCTTCTTTAACTTTATTATGCGTTGAGGGTGTTCCATGGTAATTACTAATACAGCATCTTTCTGTATGATTACACACTGTCTTCGTCTGGGCAAGTATACATAACACATTCTGAATATTCTGAGAGCTGCCTGTTCTTATGACTCATCTGAATATGGCAGTTTGAATTCCCATATAGTTGTTCACTGATCCGTGCTCAGGCCATGCAAATCACAGGAAGTCACAACAACATTGATGTTGCTGCATCTTCATGCCAGAATGCTCTGTTGAGCCTTGGCTTGTTTACCACTGAATCCCCTTCAAAGAGCAGACTTGAGTATATAAACAATGAAGACCTTAATATATAATTAATGTGCTTTCTAATTAAATAGTAACCAAGTATGTTGTAACGTTTCAATTAAGAGTATAGAAAATAATTAATTATCATCTTAAATACTTAATGTGAGAATACCAATTAACAAAATGCCACTTCTATAATTTAAAAATTGTGCTTGGCCCAATTTCAAACTAACTATAATTTTTTAGTGGTAATTTTTTCTTTTTTTTCAAGGCAGGGATTTTTTTTTTAAGACAAGGACCTGTTAAGTTCATCGATAAAGGTACAGACATTTGAGTCTAACCAATTTCATACACATGTAAACCAGTATAATATAAATCAGTATAATAATTTTACTTTAAAAACCCCCACCAACCTTTTTTTTTCATGATATTTATTTGGAAGTGAATGGTTTGAAATTCCCTTGTTAAGTATTATTTCATGGATATTTGCTTTTTGTATTAAGTGGTATGCTTCAGGTATGTGATCAATGCATTTCATTTCCTGTGGCTAACAAGAGGTAAAATGGTATTAAAGTCCCAGGAACTAAACTACCAATTCCAGCTCTAAACATCACATGGCAATGGAGACAACTCAGAGCCACAACAATTTAGCAGGAGCGGGGTGGAAGACACATTACAATATTTGGATTATTTCAGGAGGTGCTACTTGAAATTAATTGCTGACTTTTTCCTCTTTTTTAGTGTTAGCAATGAGGTATTCCAATGCCCAAGAATGAGTAAAAACAGCAGTTCAAGTCACACTCTGCATAAAGACCTACACAGAAAAGTAGGATGCATGGCAGGCAGTGTTTGCAGTCACTGTCTGTCTCTATAAGAATAAGCCTGGCATTTTCCACTCATTGTATTCAAAGGTAATAAATGTTTCCTGCAATGCAATATAAAATTCGTAAAGTTCAGAAGTTTCTTCGGATCATTGTGGAGATAGTGTTTATCCAAAAATACAGGCTAGAAGTACATTTTAGGGATCACCACAATGCTTCTAAAAAAGGAGAGGAAAAAAAATCAGAATTGGTGTCTAAAGTAAGAATAGAATGCCATATTTAAGCACCCCGCTGGAAGTCAGCTTGACTATTACATGTCACATTTCCTTATATTTAGAGAAAGTCAATGGAAGCCCAAGTTTTGTGAGCTCTGCAATTCTGAAAAACATGTGTTTGAAGCTTCTGTGCAAGATTCCTCCAGAACAGTCTAGCCTAATGCTTTTAAACCTGAATGGAAAGAATGCAACAGAAAAGAATAAATAATTGTTGGGTACTCGTCTTGTGAACGTCTGAAAATACAAAGTTTGAAGAGCTGTGTGACCATCCGTTACTTAAATGAATCTCTGAAATGTAATGCAAAGAACTTCTTGAAAACAAAACATAGGTTAGCCCTTCATTTACTCTGTAAAACAGTTTATGACTTGCTTATTGCTGTAAATACAATATAGACATATTGTTTATCTGAGGAGTGTCATGTATTATTTCAAGGCATAAAGTCTAACAGTATTAATTATAAATGTCACCTTAAATTAATAATAGGCCTAACAATAACGGTAAACAAACCAAGTATTTAATATATTTCTGTATTTCAATGGAGCATAATGCGTCAGTACATAGGTTACTGCCTTTCATAGTTATTTAACATTGACCAAGGTTATATACATTATAACTGTTATGAAACTAATGTAATTATATCACAGTTTTAGTGCAACCACTGTACCTATGTTTAGAGGATAATTTAAATGACAGTTTGTTTGCACATTATGAATACTCTAGCCCTCCTTTTAAGTCATTCTCATTTACTGTAGAAAAGCCTTCATGTGTAAGAGTATTCAAATGCACATGGGATTTTTCTTCATATCATATATGTCTTATTTTCCAGTGCTTAATACTGAACAGTGTAGCACGAAACATAACCCATTATGCTTGATTTCCTGTACAAGGTTCCCTTTAGCTTTTCGCTGCATGACTGGTTGGAATGTGCAAATTTTAACTTGCAGCGGAGTATTCTGAGGGAATAATATTTGCCTCAGGAGCAGTGTGGTCACATTGTATTTCCAAGGCAGAATGCAACACTGAACTACCTGCCCTGACAGAGTTCATTCATCACCAGGAGCTATGCTATGGTAGAGGTCAGAGCAGTAGAATTTCCCCATTTTATAAAGAGGCAGCACAATTCCTTAACTACACTTAAACAAAGTGCTGAAATTCTGTTCTTAGGGTTTATGTTCTGTCTTCAGGGAAAATTAATATGTTTAACATCTAAAGATAGGAATTCATATTTGTCTAGTTGCTTGAAGACATAAACCAAGGTCCAATTAATCAACTTGAAGAGTTCCACACAGAAAAATTGTTCCTTAGCTGTCCGTTACTTGATTTTTGTGTCTTCCTGTCAAGTATCTCTTGTATATTCCAGTCAGAGACCAGTTATTGAGTCAAGCAGATGGATCAGTGGCCCTTCACACTTTAATGTTTGCAATAATTTAAGGGTATGATTTCTTTCATATTATGTTATGTCCTGGTTTGAGGTAAAACAGGACCAATTTTGTTCAGTAACTTTGCTTCTTAGCTGGGCCTCTTCTAACTGCTGAAATTAACAGCATATTGTGCAGACAATGTTCGCTCTCTCAGAGTGATAAGACCAATGTTATGGCTGATGTCCAGACGTGGTATGCGGAGAGGCTCTTGCTTATACTTATTGCTATAACACCCAAGGCCAACCAACTTGGTTATTTGCCACATTGGAGGGTTGGAAGTGAAAAAGCACAGTGGGGTCCCACCTGCAGGGAGGAGCAGACAGGACAGGTGACCCAAAACTGACCAACAGGGTATTCCATCCCATCCGCATCATGCTCAGTATAAAATCCCTCTGAGGGATCAAAGGGAAGCAGGAAGAAAGGAAGCTGGAAAGCTGGGGAGCTGGGAGCACTGGCTCTGGCTCTCTCTCTCTCTTCCTTCAATGGCCGACATCTGAGGAGGACTGTTCTTCTGCCTTTGGTCCCGATCCTGCCTGCAGATCCGGAATCCAGTTCCCGTCCGTCACTGAGTCCAGTCTGGGACTGCCCCAGTGCCAGCCGGTGTCATGATTGTCATCCTGGGAGCTTGATACAGTTTTGTATATATTTCATTATTTTCTTTTTATTTTATTATTAATATTTCATTAAAGTAGTTTAGCTCCTTCTAAACTCTTAAGTCTCTTTTTCCTCCTCTGCCTCTCTCTTCGAAGAGGGGTAGAGGGGAGCATCTGTCGGTTCCATCTGGGGTTCCCCACGTCCCCAGTGGGATTTGGCCTAAACCTCGACATGTTAGTGATTAGATTTAGGTGTCAAGCTAATTGTCCAGGCTCCTTCTGTAGTCCCTGAAGCTACGATCCTCTGAAGGCAAACTGCAAACTCCCAAAAGGCAATTCATCTCCCCTGCCTTTGATTTCTGTTTTGAGATAGACAGAAACACCCTCTGGAAGAATGTGTCTCTTCATTGTCTACACAGAAAGCTAAGACAATACATTTCATTTCTGATGGCCAAATTTACATAAAAGCAATCTCAGACTTAATCAATTACTTAATATAAATCTATCACTTGAAGAAGGAAGTACTTCACAGTAATGAATACAACAAGTTTTCATAAGGACATTGAGTACAAATAAGACCCAGCAGGTCTGAGATCCTTCTCAGTTCTCACATATATGAAATCTGTGTTGCATAGAAGTCAGTAATATCTCTTGTCCAGGTTTTTAAATTACATTGGGCATCCACAATGCAGACAGATACATTGTGAGATTTTTTAAAAAGTAGGTTTAGTCATATTAAAAAGCCAATGAAAACACACCTATGTGTTCAGGCTCATAACTATCCTTACATAGTGATCCTTAAATGAACAAAAATAGAAAAAAAACAGCATCTACATTATTGATGAAGTCGTTTGCTTTAAAATGGTCTGAAAGAATACTAATCTGTCCTCATATGTGTCCATGGCTCTTTGGATTCCCTACAATAATGGGAACAGTGAACAGCTGGAAGCCATTTACTAAGACAATTTGAGGACTTTATCATTATCAATTCATTCAGCATTCATTGTAAAGTCACTAATAAATCTCTTTAGTGTTCTTAGGGATCTCACTTAACATTCAATTGTTCTTATGGATCTAGCTTGCAGTTCAATCACAGTACATTTGTTCAAATGGCACCAGTTTGTGTTCAGATATGTCTCTAGACACCAAATCCATTTGCCACTTTTTGGTTGCTCTTTTTCTTTGCTGTTTTATTTTGTTTGGGGACTTAGTAGGATTTTAGAGGTGTTCTTGTGCTACTGTTTTTTTAAACTGGTTAGTTCCCACTGAGACTGTAGTCTTTACACCAAACATATTGTTAATAAACATTTAACATAATCTCTTAAAGGATGCCATGTAGATGTCTCTCTTCTTGGCCACTTTTTAATAAAATTAGAAAAGAATATGAAGGCAGAAGATTAATTTCCAACTCACGAGAAGCAGCATGCTTTTTTTTTTCTTTAACACCGCTGCAAGAAGTAATTATAAGTATGTTTAATTCTTAGGAGTTTAGAACTTTCAACTATTAGTCTCTCTGCAAGGTTTAAACTCACAGAATAAAAAAAAAAAAATAATCAGTTAATAACATTTTACAGGCAGTCTAAAACTTGGCATATACTAGACACTTTATGCTGTCAGGAAAGTCCTCTTAAATATTTAATTTCAGAATTTTCCTTCACAGGAGATGGAACACTCCTGAAGAAAAAAAGGAAATAACTGGGGTGGTTTTTTTCACTTTTTCTGAGCTGAGAATGTGGAAGATTTAAGGACCTGTTTCAAGTTTGTTGCTGTTCATCTTTTTTTATTTGTGTACTGCTTTTCATATACATAGTTCACACTCTGCAAATTCCTTTGCATATGAACAATCCACTTCTCTGACCTTAGCACTCTTGCTGGGAGTTATATAATGTGACCAGTTGTGTTATATTGCCATACAGAAAAGAACTGGGGAAAGGACAGTGTAGGCAGAGAGGACAGGTGAGGTTCTTTTGCCTCCTTCAGCCTCTGAACACAGTTTCTAGTCTACTCTCACTACGAAAATACGAAGTTCTCAGACCAAGCTAGTTTTTGTCTTTTCATTACACGAATTGGGATCCACCTGGCATACTAACCACTAAGCAGCTAATCTTGTAAGTCACTTGTAAGTCACTCTCCTATGCATTTCAGTGGATATTCCAGATAACCTTACAATTCCATCAAAACCTTTTTTTTAATAAACTGTGATTTTAAAGCATAATCTAGTGTCCAATTTATGTTTCATTCCAAGTTACTTAAAAGTAAAATTTCACTATGATGAAGTAACTTGGTTGTCATAAATTGAAAAGCTTGACATTCTGCAGAATATTAAGTACCTCATTACTCAGCAGTGCATGCACTACCTTTGCAAAACGCATCCAGTATCAAGAAGTCTTATATTTTCCTATGGAGAATCTGCAGTCAACTGTCACTGAAATGATAAGACAGTTTAGCAGCAGCAACAAAGCCTTTAAAATAAGCTTTTTAAAAATGTAATCAGGAAATATTTCAGGAAAGATTTTTTTTTTTACTGCATTTCACAATGAGTCAATGTGCTTCAATGTTTGTGTTGTGACTATTTATTGCTGTACACTAACAACTTGTGTACATTATGTGTGAACATACACTAACAAATACTGAAAGTGAAAATAGTGAATCATTTGTCTTTACAACTTTACAACTGTAAGACCAAATCCTGGCATAAGATTGTCTCAGGCAACAGTAACAACAACAACAACAAAAAAAAAACAGCTAAAAAAACTGATGCAAAGTGTGTAAATCACAACAATGGTTGTGACTTATTGCCACAAGAGGGAGTGAATCCCAAAGACAATGATCCTATGATCCTCCTTCGATAGCCCAACTTCCAGGAAATCAGCTGGAGGGATAGAGAGCCAAAGTATTCAAGCTAGTCATAACAGCACATGTTAGATAAGATATATGACATCTGAGATAGTCTGGTCAATGCCAGTGAGGGGTTTTATATGGTCATCAACACCTACAATTGCGATAGAAATGAAATTAGATTATAGCTTTTTTGTTACCAGCTTCCTCTGCTTAAAGGGCTCCTAGAAGTTATTACAAGGTCTGAAAATTATTCTCCACAGTAAATTATTCAACCACTAAATCAAAAAAATAAGTGGACTGTCAGATTTGTAAAAGACCCTCTACAGTGAAGAGCGGACTGCAACTATCCAATTATCTGCTCCCTTGGTCACCTAACTGATCTATGAAATCAAATTAAACACCAATCTGCAGACTTAATATTTCAGTGCTAAAGGATCTGAACAAAATTTACTGAAACAATGAGGAATACCTAAGTCCTCTTGTGGTTTTCAAATGGAAGCTAGGAAACCTTGAGAGGTTAAAATCTAGAATTAGTTATTCTGTTTTCTACAATTGAGTATTATTAACCTGTAGTCTCACTTTCTCTGGTACAATCACAACCGCTTTCACTCCATCCCATCTGCACCAATAAGTAAGCAATGGAGCATAGTGAAGAGGATAGTTAACAGTCCCTTTTATTTTTGTGCAAGCTGGTTTGGGTTTCCTTTTCTTGCTGTTGTTTGTTTCGGTTTTGGTTTTGGTTTTTCCTTACCTTAAATTAGTCAGTCATTTGCAGGGACAAGACACTGTAGTGATGAGGAAACTGAGAATGATTCTGTCTGCTCATCACTGCCTCTCTTTTCTCTTTGTTCCCTTCTTCTACCCATTCTCCCTTATGCATGTTCTGCTGAAAGTGATTGGTAAGCATTTTCAGCAGCAACCAGAGTCAAGGTGAAATTCTTAGTCATTCTCTGTTATTCCAGCTTTCCAGGAACATGATGAAACGATACTTCTCTCTTGAGGACATTTTTACTTGAAAGGAAAAGAGAAAGGGAAAGGGAAAGGGAAAGGGAAAGGGANGAAAGGGAAAGGGAAAGGGAAAGGGAAAGGGAAAGGGGAAAGGGGAAAGGGGAAAGGGGAAATGCGGAAGGTGAAAGGGGAAACAGAAAGAGAAGGGAAAGGGAAACGACTGATTTAAAATAACATATGACTAAACATCTCTGTTTATGTGCATAGTAATTCAGTCATTTCTACTGTGTCTTTTGTGAACCAGTCAGGGAGATAGCAAAATGTCCTTCCCCTTTCCTCTTTCTCTTTNTTTCTCTTTCTCTTTCTCTTTCTCTTTCTCTTTCTCTTTCTCTTTCTCTTTCTCTTTCTCTTTCTCTTTCTCTTTCTCTTTCTCTTTCTCTTTCTCTTTCTCTTTCTCTTTCTCTTTCTCTCTCTCTTTCTCTCTCTCTTTCTCTTTCTCTTTCTCTTTCTCTTTCTCTTTCTTTCTCTGAGAGGCTGAGAGGGTTGGGGTTGTTCAGCCTGGAGAAGAGAAGACTCCAGGGACACCTTGTAGCAGCCTTCCAGTACCTAGAGGGGGCCTACAGGAAAGCTGGGGAGGGACTCTACAATGGCATGTAGTGATAGGACGAGGGGTCATGGTTTTAAACTGGAAAAGGGTACATTTAGATTTGATATCAGGAAGAAATTTTTCACTCTGAGAGTGGTAAGGCACTGGAACAGGTTGCCCAGGGAAGTTGTGGAGGCCCCATCCCTGGAATTGTTCAAGGCCAGGCTGGATGGGGCTTGGAGTAACCTGGTCT
The DNA here is from genome assembly GCA_013398815.1 of Ibidorhyncha struthersii. NCBI lineage: Eukaryota > Metazoa > Chordata > Aves > Charadriiformes > Charadriidae > Ibidorhyncha > Ibidorhyncha struthersii. The sequence continues at coordinate 110,139 of VZSZ01008286.1, forward strand.
AGTGGAAGGTGTCCTTGCCCATGGTAGGGGGATTGAAACTAAATGATCTTCAAGGTCTCTTCCAACCTAAACCATTCTATGATTCTATGATTGTTGCCCAGAAGATCTCCTATACCCATTTGAGCTAGATGTACCTGGAGAACTGGTGTCATATTCAGGGTAGAAATGAGCTGCAATTTTAGATACCTACATTTGTGTGGTTGCATATATGTTATGTTTACAGATGCCCATGTATAGAAAGCCACAGGGTATTTGAGGCATTTACAAAAGGCTACATACACCATTACAAGGCTACATATACACCATACAATCTATGACAGCCTCATGCTCTTCTACAGTAGCACAGAGACCAACGGTTCTCGAGGCTACACTGTTTGAACATGATGAGATTCCAGCATATAGTTCACTGTTGGCACCTATCTAAAGGCATCCAAATCTTGGTATGTTAGTTTCAAACTGAACTTCAGACTTGACATCTGGCAGGAAACTGGGATCCTGTTAGACATGAACTATGCTGTGCTTACTACAAGAGAAGCATACTTGACTTCTCATGGGATGTATTCTATGCTGAACATCTGAAAAATGCCCTGAAACAGAAATCATATAGGTCAAATTGTAATATCTAGCAAATCCTGTATATATTTATATTTAGGACTCTTCCTAATATACCTGTTTCCAGCATTGTCCCATTTCCCTGCCATCTGTGAAGACAAAATCTGGTCTAAGTCTTAAAAACTTAAAACTAGAAACAGAAAATTTAGCTATTATTGGGTACTGGCAGCACAGTTCTGGGTCTCTGGACTGTTTTGTCTTAAAACCAAAAGTAATATATACCAGACATCTTAAGTACTTAGTCTGCTTCTGATTTAATTCAGTTCCATCATTAAATTGTGGAAGGTGATTGCTTAAGTTTTTTGCATGGTGCTGGAATCCTTGCTATTGGAATTTGGTCCTACTAATAAATAAGAATTCATGAACTTTTTTCAACCCCCATACCATCTTGCTTCTATCTGAGATCTGCTACCAAATACACACAACTGAATCTTAACCATCTGAACTCTTCATTTAGAAAATATGAAGTTCAGTTCTACAGCTTGTTAGTCACACAGATTAATGACAGTACTTGTTGAGATCATTTGTCACTAAAATACAAATTTTAATCAAAATAATCAAAACCTTTTCACAAGAACTAGTGTTTGTTGGCAGAACATGCCTATCTGCTGAAAGCAAAATTGTTTACAAGATTAGTTTTGACAAATCTATTATTTTGGATTTTTTAATTGCAAAGATGTCTATTGGTTTGAAAGCAAAAATAATACTTGTTTTCTGTTTGAATACGGTTTTTTTTCCAAGATGTCAAGCAATTAAACTGATTTTTTAAATTGAAAGGCTTAATTAAAAAAAAAAAAAAGAGAATGTTTTTAATATATTGAAAGACCAAATGGCATTACTTTGTGTAGACAGTTGTTGAGCATTTATTTTCTTAAAGATTTGGAAGTTTAGTCTCATTTAGGATTAGGAAAAAAAAAAAGTATTTTTCCAAAATGGGAAAGACATTTTGCCCAGATCTATTAATGGCATTTATGAAAAAGTTTTCCAAGGGCATAATAATGACATAATGACTATCGTGGCTGAGAAAGAGGTAGACAGGAGGTAGAAATGCATGACAAGTCCCATGGATTCCACTGCTCTGTTATCCCAGCAACTTCAGTATCTTAAATATATCTTAAATATATAGCTCAATTTACTGGGATGTTGATCGCTGTCAAAACATTCTCTGAGAAGTAAAACAAGCAAATAAATATGACCTGAACCATTTACAGAAATAACCTTTCACAAGCTCTTTGTTGAAGGTAGATTTGTTTTCTGTTCTGCACAGGTGTTGCCAGGAATAAAGTGCTTTCAATTGTGATATTAAAATACAATTCATTTGATTTTACACCTTAAATTTCTAATTTATAAAATAATCATACCTACAATCAAACCAACTACGATGGGGGTTTGTTTTGATTTGTTCTGTTTTGCTTTTCTTGGAAATGTCCATTTTGTTGTGGTGTTTATTTAGGAATTAATATATTAAGCACCACATAAGTGAAATAGCCAATGGCACAAAGACATAGCCATTACTCAGTTCAATTATCACTTTGACTGTGTGTGCCCATATAATATGAAGAGTATATATATTTAATCACAGTTCCATTCCCCTATTGCTTACCTGTTCTGATGTATTGTCCCTAATAGTCAGGCTTTTCTGCAATAAGGGCATGGATTTTATGTCTCCGGGAAGGGAACATATTTTTGTGTGTGACTTCACAATATATAGCAGAAAGGTAACAGGACTGCTGAAATAATTTTACTGTGGATAAATCAGTCTTTCCTCTGCCCAAAATAATATTCTTTGAAAGATATAGGATTTCCCTATGATTTTCAGAAAAATATTCCCATCATTTTCTGCTGCTATATTATATTCTTTTGGGTATTTAACCTGATGTCAAGATTGTTGGTTATCAAACCCTTTAAGACAGAACCTCCAGAGTAACAGACTACATCTTTTCTTTCTTTTCCAATCTACTTGGTTACTGCAAATTACTGTTACTCCACATCACCTCCTCTATTTGAAATTATTGTGAGTTCTAATTGATTTATTATTCTGGAACAGTCTCCCCTGATTTTTATTATGTGTGTTCTCATACCTCCTGACCTATAAATTGTTAACGGAATCATCTACCTTTGAATATGTGTTGTTACACTATTTAACATCAGTGGGAAACTGTCTGTGGTAAACCTCCACATGTAGCCCCTACATACAGAGCTTCTGTCAAAGAAAAGTGCAGTGCTTACAGCAGCACAGGACTCAAGTGTGCCCTACAATTCTCTGGCATGTTTATTTTTTCTGTTTTTATCATCCTGTATTATGCATAAGCACACACAGTTAAAAAAATCTTGCAGTATATGTACGTCTGCAACATTATATAAAAAGATGAAAAAAGAATTATTTCTTAAATATCTGAATTATGGTGATTTTGGGTTTAGGTTTTGGGGTTTTTTCCCAAATTAAAGCCTATGTATATGGTCCATAATTACATTCAGATGAAAATCTCTGAAAATAATTCCATATATTTGAAAACTGTCTTCATAATACTTTGTATCTAGCAACAACAAAAAAATTATCTAATGCTACAAATCAGGATTTTAAAACAAAACCAAAACAAAACCTTCCATACAATTACTTTAATTATACATAGATTTAGGAACTTTCACCACAATTGCTCTGGGTTTAGGCTAATGCAATAGCAAAAATTACCTTACTTAATGTTAAGTGGACCACCAAGGTGCTTGTTCCCCTTCTTAATCAGAGATTGAGTAATTACCAAAAGTGGCTTAGAAAAGACTGTAATACAGAGTTGAGAGTTCTTCATGTGGAATGCTGCTCTTTTAATTGTACAGCATAAACCAGGATAATATTTTCTGATACTATTTTTCATTTGAAAAACAAACAAAAAAATCCCTAATAATTTCTAGTTTATGTGAATTTCTATAATCTTCGATTCTATTCTAAGAAAAAAAAAATCTGTATCTGTTTTAAAGATAGGCTGCGAAAGATCCAAGTAAATTTGGAACATTAACTTTTATTATTAATCACTTAGGACAAGAGAACATTTTCACATTCTACCAGGTGACTTGGATAAGTATATATAAAATTTAAAGTTAAATTAAAGTTATAAGTAATATCTGTTGAAGTTAATGGAAGAACTTCCAATTTATTTCAGAGGGGCTTAGACTGCATTTTTTATGACCATTTGGGCATCACACAGATCTTATCTGGATAATCATATTAAGATCCATGACAGAGATTTTTCAGAACTGAGCTTTGACATAATAGCAATGTATCATATGTTTACATTTGCATAAGGTGATATGTATAGTCTGTTTGCATACATATATTTATACATACACAGATTAAAATTCTTATATGTAATGAGGTGATATATGTTATTACCATACACTTGGGATAAGAAAATTACTGATGTATCTGCATCACTAACAGATTCATAAATGCAAGCATTTCCAGAACAGGAAGGATTTATGGTCACTTAGTATGACCTTCCACTTAACTCAGGCCATAGATTTCACATATGTCAAACACGAGTTATCAACTCTTTGTTTAAGGTGGGAATGGAGAATTCAATACGTCCCTGGATAAGGTTATTTAATTTCCTGATAAGAAAATCTCCATCTTATACATTAAAAAAAAAAAAAAAAAAAAAAAAAAAAAAAACAAAANAAGTCAAACCCTTTAATCAATTTCCCACCACAAGTTTTTATTTTACTTTTCAATAAAACTGGTAATCATAAAGAGTAAGTGTGAAAGGGAGCCTGCTCTCCCCGTAAATGTGTGTTGAACATGCTGAATTACCTCATGGACTTATCTGTGATAAGTAAAGTAGGTAGTTTGTCTCACTGTAATGTGGTTTTTTCACATTTTGAATTGTACTTCTATGTGATTCTGGTGAGCTCTTTCCAACTTGTCAGGAACATATTTAAAATACAGCTTATCGCAAGCGGTTATCAATAAAACCTTCCTGACATTTGCAGAGGCAATTTTTGTTTTTATGTTGATGTTTTATTTTTATTTCCCACAGCTGAAAAAGCCATCTACTTCAGTATAATGAATACCATTTTCCAGCTTTTGAAAAGAGAGGGAAAATTCTAAACGATATAAAAATATTTCTTCCTTTTAATAAGAATGTTGAACATCAAAGGCAGGAACCTTTTAGAATACACATATAGTAAGAAATACCTTATTCCGCTGTAGAAGAAGCTTTCAAATTGTAATCAAACATCTGTTATTTTAGCCAGTCATGACATGTTGTACCTTTTACCTAAAATCCAGTGTTCAAGCCCTCGATTTCAGGCAACTCTACATTTCTTTGTTAAGACTTCTAACATTCCACTCCACTGAGCAGCTGCAATCATCCATCACAAAAATAATAAAACAAAGACAGGGTAGGGCGCTAAAACATATGAGGCGATCAAAGGTATATGATATATGAAATTTACCACAAAAGACTTAAGTGTGCACCATGCATGTCAACACTGTGCATATGTTCAGCATCACAATAGTCATATTCAGATGCATATGTCATCTTTGAGATTTAGATTCCTTTCTAAACACAAAGTTGTATGTTTATCTCCTAATTGTCCTGTTCATATATAACCCAGAGTTTATAACAAAAGTATGACTAATTTTCTCCAGCTTTATACAAACAAAGAAGCAACTTGTAAAATCTGTGGGTGGAAGAAGGTTTCTTTTGATAGAGAAGCTGGCATGCCTGATATGAAGCATCTGAATCTGCCATTCAGACTGCTGTTTGTGAACCTAAGCAGAGTGGATTTGGAGAACAGGTAAGAAATGGAAAATTCTGAATTATTTTGATTTATTCGTCATTTTCAGAATGCAACATTACAGACCACCTTCTAGAAGCACACATAGGGCTTCACGGCGCAAAACACTCCCTGAATAAGCTTTCCAGAAGTAACGATTCCAGTGAATTGCATGTCCTAAGTAAATTAATGCCTACCATTCATACTTGTTGGATTCTGATGTCCCATTATATATAATTCCTAAGAAAAAAAGGGCTAATGTCTAAGACAGAAATGAGAGTACTAACTTTTTGATCAGTTCCATTTCTTTATCTCTTATAAACTCTAAAAAATTTCTATTTAAAATAAAATACTATTTATGGACAGAGATACATGACTTTTTCAGGAATCCCATTTCATTCTGAGTCTTCTAAATTGAGTGTATGGCTGTATGGAAGAGAAGAGATAATAAGAGAATATTAAGGTTTAATTCAGACAAAACACAAGAAGATTATATGCCAGACTGATGAAATCAACATTGCTTATGGATATCTGATTTCTCCATATTTTTTTTTTACATTTTGTTTTTCAAATGTTAATTATTTAAAGAACACAAATTACAGAGAATTAGTAGCTCATTTGTCAACTAGTTGATTGGTGTCTAAAGAGTATTGTTAGTGATGGGATATCAGCTGGAGCCACTAAGGTTTAGTAAGAGAATAATCATGCCTGCTAGTTATAGAACCATCAAGAGCGCTGATAAAGACATAAAAACATTGGATTGCTAAAAAGAGAAATCAGTCAAAACTTAGAAGTGAAACTAAGAAATTTAACTCAGACATTAAATACAGGAACAACCTTCTAGCAAAGGTGATGATCAACCATGACCTAGGGCCATCTGTCATTCTTTAAATAAAAGCAATCCAATGAAATCCAGGTATAAGTTTGGCCACCACTGTAGTCTTCTCAGGGTTTAGAAGTTATGTGATATATATAAATCCCAGGTTCATAATCTGTGAAGATAAAAGTATCTTCCTCGGTGCCCTCAATACATCCCTAATGCAATTCTGCATAAAACCAATTATTGGCATTCAGTGTTCTTCAAGAGTTATTTGCCTTCAAGGATCAGAAAATTTGGCAATAGGGATAAATTTTTGTCCATATCCAGATGACAGGAATGATGCAGTCTTNTTTGAAGCATAGTACAAAAATCACCTTGTACATTCCTCAACTATTTTTCATCAACCCCTTTTCGGCCAGTGCCAGTCTGTGACATTTACCACTTCAAACACCTGAGGACAAAAATGCTTCGTCTAACTCAAGTTACCTGGCCCCAAAGAGGAGTATGTGGGTAAAAGGTAATGACTTGTGGCATGCCATAGACGAATATAGAAGATTTATTTGGTTCTTGCGGACTTAAATACTCTGAACTGTAAACCATAAACTTGTCTCAGTTGGCTTGTGTAGTTGCCCATATAAGTAAACTGACTTATGAGTTAAGTACTGACATAGCTCAAACTCCAGAGATTCACTAGATAAAATCGTTAGCCCACCTGAAAACACTGTCAAAGTCCCTACTGAACTCAGTAAACTCAGTTTATTATTTAAGTGAGAACACCTCTGAGACCTATCCAGCCAGGTACTGAGTCCCAGCAGTTGCAGCTGCAGGAGCACTCAGAGCACTTCAGGACCAAACCTTTCACATTGCTTTCAATGAACAACACTCCCGTTCACAAGAGAAGTTTGAGAGTTGTGTGAAAAAAAAACTCATGTAAGTTGAAAACAGTGCCATTTATTTTTTGACTTCTAAAGAATGGAGAGAGTAAAAATGAAAAGAAATTCCCTTGTGTCTTTCCATGACTTACCTGTGATCAAAAGCAGTTCTTGACAGTAAACACTGTCTCTCATTAGCAATCTGGGTAGGGACCAGAGGTAGACAATAATGGTCACAGTTCAAACTGTTCACCGCATCATTCTGTCTCAATGTTTCCCATATGATCGTTAACGGTAACCCAACTATTATCAGTATGAATAGCATATATTTTTTCAAAATGGGCCAACCTTTAATAAGTAGGAGGATGTTCTAAGGTTAAAAGAAAGCTCAGAACCAAGCGATGTCCTTATCACTCTGTTGTCCTTCTCCACACGACATACACACACAGAACAGTTTTTCCCCTCAGTATAGCAGTTGCTGAGATTCCTTGTCTCTCCTCTGGATAATCTCTGCTTACTTTCACCAGGGCCAAGCATCTGACAAGCAGTGGCTTCTGGAAACACATAAATAAAGAACCAACTGGAGATGGTAACAACCTTCAGGCCAGATCCTCAGCCAAGGCAGAGTTATACCAACTAACAGACTACTTAAGAATCTGACTTCCAGTGTCTGCTTATATTAAATCATTCAACACAACAGAGAGAGAGATTTGGAGGAGACCTTTTCAATGCCACCAGTGCAACATATGTTTTCTAATAATTCCTAGATATGTTTTTTTTAAGCAGTACCCATTCAGAACTCTGGGTTTCCTGTAGCCCAACTCGTAATTTATGGTGAAGAGTACTTCTCATTCCCCTTCTTCCTTGTACCACACTACTTCATTTTAACCTTATATCACTTCAGCATGTAACCCCACAGTACCACCCCCTTTCCAAATTCAGCCACCTGGCTGAAGATAAAGTACAGAATAAAGAAAAAGGATTTCCATTATGAATCAGAAAGGATAGTACACCACAGATTGGGAGGATCGGTGAGGAAGGGCACCATATTTAGAATCTGGAACTTGTTCACTAGGAATTTTGTACTGTCAGCTTCCTCCATGGATCCCAGAGAGCTGCAGGTCTTGACACAAGGTGAATGGAATCCAAGTAACTTTAACTTACAATCAATTAATAGGGCTACAGGAGGTCATTACCTTGAACTCCGCTGAGAAGCGAACCAGACTGAGGCTTGAAAAAATGTTGTGCTTCTGACCCTCACATTCCAGTCTTTAAGCTGGAAAGGTTAATTAATCACCTGGATAACTAACTTCTAAATAGTGCATAGAGTGGGTTGCACATATTGTCTTTCAGTTTTACAGGCAACAGGATTTGATGTAATTGAAAATATTAGAAGAGACGTGTAAGGAAAAGTATGGAGAATAACCATGAAAATGAACAGCTCAAAGCTCTTTGGAGATGGAAATGTTTAAAAAACAGGGACATATTCTGACTTAGCGTGAACTTAAAGTCAGTGCACTCACCTTGCGCTGATCCACAATTGCACTGGAGAGGGCAAAGGAGATCAAAACCTGGAACCAGGAATCACTGCAGTAACCCCTCGCAGACACAGTCACAGGCTGACTTCCCTTGCTACTGGGGGCACAACCTTGTCATTGTGTGAAATCAATCATCTGCTCTGTAAGAACCTCATCTGAGTTCTTTGGCCTCTCTCCTTAGCTTCAGCAAGGAGTGGTTTCTACAGAGGAAAAGCCAAGAAAGAAATGCAGCAAAGCCACCTGGTTAAAGAATATATATAACCCACACCTGAGGGATGCCTCTTTTACAGATCTCCATTGCGTAATTTTAAAGACCACATAGTTTAAGGTTTTTAAAAATGGAGGTGTTTGTTTATTTCTTCTTATTTATTGAGATTGCAAATATACACTATCAAAATACATAGCACATTTGTCTTGTGCATGCCCTTAATTGCATGATAATTGTGTTTAGTGGGTTTATATGTGTGCGTAGCTAACAAAAATCCAATTCTTAATGGTAATAAATGTGAAAAGAAAACAAACAAACAAAGAAGCCCAGCTGATGTTAGTTCCTGAGAAACTTTGCATAATCTGAACCATCAGTTATCCGTTTTTTTTTATTCGCAAAGGGCTAGGTAAAGGCTTCTGGTTTATTTATTTTAACATGGGATTCTTTTTTAGTCTTCGTTTTTAAGATTGGTATGGAGTGGAACAACATATTTCATTGGCATTTTGTCTTAATGAAGGTGTGTTTCAGTTCTCTTCTGACTGTCGTCTCCTTCCAAAACACCTACACACATATTCACACACTCCTCCTGAAAGAGGAAATCCTGCCTAAATACTCCAGTCATAATTCATCTCAACAAAGGAGTGAGTGGGACTGAGAGTATTATTTCACAAGAGGAAGAAAAACCTGATTAACATTTTAGAGAAATTATCATCCTTGTATTTGTTGCAAGTTTAGGCAAAAGATTGTGAGCACCAATTGTGATGTGCAGGACATTGAGAGTCTAGAGCACCCTTCCCATGGAAATAACAGACATGAAAGACTTGGCTGCATTGTCTATACAGAGCTGCTTACTGAAATTTGAGGTACCTGCATGTGGAGGTACTAAATTTAGGTGGCTTGATCTTGAATTAATTTTTACCCTTGTAGTGACAGATGCTTACTGTAGACACTTAGGCCATGATTCAGTTGTCTGTGATGAGCACACACAGGCATCCAGTGTCCTTTAAGATTTCTCAGGATATCTGAGACATCTGCACAGAAAAGACAGATATGACACAAAACCTGTGGGAGACTAAAGTCCTTCTGGGAGAGTAGCTGCAGGCATCCCAAATGGCACTGGATGCCCGTGTGTGGGCAACAGAACAACATCCAATTCAACCGCTCCCCCGAGTCTCTCTGATGAAGAAGCTGATGACTGAGGATCTGCTTTACCTCAGTGTGCAAAGTATTTCATGGCTGTATCAGTCACTTAATCTGATTTAGCTAATTCAGTACTCCTCACAAGACTTCAAATTATACTAGGCTTGTGAACTCAACGAATGGTGTCACCACTCATAAAAATTATTAAGATCTAGATTCAGATCCAAATGTTTATGGCATCTGCATGTGTCCAGTCCAAGGTTTTGCTTTGGTCACAGAGAGAGCAAGCTGAGTCAGACACAAATACTGGATCTGAACTGAGACTTTCCAAAGGGTAGGTGAACTTCAGGTTTTGATTCAGGTTTACTGTCAGTTTGATATCTTTTGTTCTGCAAATTAGTGTAGGTGGGTGGAGGTGTTTGCACAGAGAGGCATGAACCAAAGGAGAATAACACAGCAAACACAGGGCATGTCTGCACTAGGTAACGCACAGATGACATCGCACCCGCTGGCAAACTCCAAGCTGTTCGATGCTGGGCGGATGCACCAGCTTGCTCAAAGACAGCACAGAGGTCCTTGCACAACACTGCACTGCGTGAGGTAGACATGCCTCTTGGGGGAAAATTCTGAGCAGATATAAATAGCTTTTGTGTACGGCTGATGAGGTTTGTATCCAAGGGATTTGGTGCTCTAACATGTAAAATTTTAAAACAAAGACAAGGTAGGACACACATTCCTTCTCTGCTTTTTGCTACTTTTTTGCATTGTGAGGTGAAAATGAAGGGATATATACTCAGACAACTCAAGAAGAGTTTATGAGCGGAAATGCATATATTAATCTAGAAATATTTCCCTGCAAATCAACTTTAGATTTGGAAATCTGGGAGTTTGATAAGTCATATATCTTGCCATATATCCTGTAATTTCTCTGCTATTGTTTTGCATTTTGCATGCATTATTTAAGGAAAACTCTTCCACTGTGGTTTACTAAATGCATTGAAACATTTATCCATTTTTAAATACGTACATATTCTTTAAATGGGACACTCAGGATTTTCACGCTTGAAAACTGATTTTTAGGCACCCAAATAAAAAGAAATGGCCTGTTTCAAAGGCATTAACTGCCATAAACATATTATATAGTAGCTTGAAATTTAATTTATATTTGACATATTTGGCTTGGAATGGTATTTACTTTTTAACAGCTTCAATTATTACACACACTATCATTTAAAACACATGGAAATAAATTTATTTAAAATCAGAACTTACCATCAGAATGTATCAATGTGTTAAAACCAAGACAGGCCATATCAATTTTTAGATTACTGAAGAAAATTTTTGTGCAAAGACTAATGATGATGGAAATTAGTTATTCATTAGAAAAAACATTTTCTTACCCACAATATTTTATTATGATATTAGTTCTGCCAGGAGAGTACACATGCAGAACTTAAGACTGAGAAACTACCTACTTAAATATGTATGTGGAGTTATTTCAGTTGACTTTCTGCTACTTTATTAATTTCAGTGATACTACTCAGGGAAAACAAACAGCATGATGACAGAAATCCACTTCCTTTTTGTGTTAAGAAGTAGGATTTTTGTCACATGCCTGGTAATAACTCATTTAGACAAGCAAAGGCAGCAAGGCAGCGTTTGTTACAAAACAATTGCTAGTCACTTCTTGTTGGAGAAGGGTAGCAGAGGTGTTCCTTGGGAAATAAGTCTTAAGAAAAAAATGCTATTCCCCTCAATAAATTAAAAAGTTTGGTAAGAAAAAGAGTATTCAGGTGAATACCATGTGTACAATTTATAAAATCATTTGACTGGCCTGTATTTTTCTTTCCTTTTCTACTAAAGGTGTAGTTTCCTAAAAGTAGGATTACAATGTTTTAAGACTTTGAAAAGAAAAATATTAAGTCTTCATTTAATAACATTTGCAACCATCAGCACATGAGCAGCCTGTACCATGAATGAATCCACAGAACAAATCCAATGGGCGATTGGACTAGATGATCTCCAGAGGTCCCTTCCGACCCCGACCATTCTGCGTAAAAGAATCATAGAACCATAAAATCATAGAATGGTTTAGGCTGGAAGGGACTTTAAAGATCACCTAGTTCCAATCCCCCTGCCATAGGCACGAGACCAGGTTGCTCAAAGCTCCATCCAACCTGGCCTTGAACACTTCCAGGGAAGGGACCTCCACAACTTCTCTGGGCAACCTGTTCCAGTGCCTCACCACCCTCATAGTGAAAAATTTCTACACTGTGAGTGCACATTGCCAGCTCATGTTGAGCTTCTCATCAACTACTACCCCCAAGTCCTTCTCCTCAGAGCTGGTCTCCATCCATTCTCCGCCCAGCCTGTATTTGTGCATGGAATTGCCGTGATCCAGGTGCAAAACCTCGCACTTGGCCTTCACAAGGTTCACACAGGCCCACTTCTCAAGCCTTTCAACATCCTTCTGGATGGCATCCCTTCCCTCCAGCATGTTGACTGCACCGCACAGCTTGGTGTCTGCACCGCACAGCTTGGTGTCATCGGCAAACCTGCCAAGGGTTCACTCAATCCCAACATCCACGTCTCCAACAAAGATGTTAAATAATACCAGTCCCAGTACTGACCCCAGAGGAACGCCGCTGGTCACTGCTCACCACTTGGACATCGACTCGTTGACTATAACTCTTTGAGTGTACCATCCAGCCAATTCCTGGACGGTTGATGGCTCTCATTGTGAAAAATTTTCCTCATGTCCAATGGGAATCTCCCCAGGAGTGACTTTACCCATTACCCCTTGTCTTTTCCATGTGGCTCCTTGTAAAAAGGGAGTGTCCATCTTCTTTGTAGCCACTCTTTAAATACTGGAATATGGTGATAATGCCTCCCTAAGCCTTCTTTTCTCAAGGCTGAACAAATCCAGTTCTTTCAGCCTTTCCTTATATGGCAGGTTTCCCAGTCCTTTGATCTTCTTTATGGCCCTTCTCTGAACCCTGCCTAGCCTGTCCACATCTTTTTTGTACAGTGGGGACCAAAACTGAACACAGTATTCCAGGTGTGGCCGGACAAGGGTTGAGTAGAGTAGTATAATGACTTCTTTATCTCCGCTGGTGATGCCTTTGTTGATGCAACCCAGCATCCTGTTGGCTTTCTTTGCTGCTGCAGCACACTGTTCACTCATATTGAGTTTGCTGTCCACTAGGACCCCCAGGTCCCTTTCCACAGAGCTGCTCCCCAGACGGGTAGATCCCAGTCTGTGCTGCTCTCCTAGGTTATGTTTTCCCAGGTGCAAGACCTTACACTTGCCCTTGTTGAATTTCATAAGGTTCTTTTTAGCCCACTCTTCCAGCCTATCCAGGTCTTCCTGCAGGGTGGGGCTCTCCCTTCTAAAGTGTTCACTTCCCCACTTAGTTTGATGTCATCAGCAAACTTTGTCAGGCACAGTTGATCCCATCATCCAGATCACTTATGATCACAAATTATTTTAAGATAAAAGATACCCACAGGCCAGTCTTAGATGTTGTTACAGCTTGTTTCCCAAGATGACGTGACCTTTCTCTTCTTTTGAATGTTATGGATCTATTGATTTAATATCACTAAATCCCTGCTACATTGCATTACAGAAGCCTGAAGAATTAATCTTTTCTCAATTCAAGTTTCCCTAGTGATACCAAAAAACTAAAAGATATTAAAGTCTGTAAATTACCTAAGCTTATATGTTCTGATTATCAAAATTACTGCAGTACCATATCTTTAGTACTTATGGGCATCCCCAAAATCCAGAGAAAAATGTGTTCCAGTGCAGTGTCCTCTGTTTACTTCTTTATAACTCCATTGTTGTATTCCATTTTTCCCATCTGTAAAGAAAGAATCATAAAATTTGGTTCTATTTTAAAGCATTATCTATATGGCCCAGGAATTACATTAAACAGTAAATACTAACTTTAATAGTTTCAGCAAGTCATAATACCTTCCACGCTTTCCTTACTTACTATTGTCAATTTTTCTTTTCCTTCTCAGTTATATCAGTATTTTTATAATAGCCTCCAGGTGCTCTAAATTGCAGCCCTCATATACTAAACTGAGCAAGGTATTTACAAACAGTGAAGGCAGAGAGGGCCTTTAGTAGCCTGAAAAATCAGCCAGCCACAAGTGAGATGAGCAAAATCTTTATTATTCCCATTTTATGGACCAAAAGCTGAGGTTACAAGGATTAAATTATTTTCTCAACATTTTTTAAAAAAAAGATGAAAAAAGAGATGTTCACAGCCATCTTTAAAGAACCAAACATCTCTGCTGTCCTACTGACATGCCAAAGATATTCTCCAGAGAGAGACGAAACATTCTCATTTCAGTAATTCTCTCTTAAAACATAGAGGGAATATTCCTCTTTTTATAGGGTACCAAAATTATCTATGATAAAATCCACATCAGACATCTTATATGGACCAGAGGACATTTTTTATTACTATTATTATTTTCAATAACACACTAAGGAAAAATAAGAGAATAAAGAAAGAAACTGAGGTTACAGCCTGCTGAGTAGGCAGTGCATTAATCCTATGTAATCTCCCATTCAGTAAAGGATTTATACCGATTACACTGACAGAGATGTTGAATGGGTATCATATATAGTAGAGGAGGAAAAGAGGATACCAGAGGAACATAGTAGAAACTTGAAGGAGACTTCATATGGCCTGATCATGACTTTACCACTCCCTCACTGCTTTCATCCTGGATAGATCTTGTTAGTAAATTAAATCGTACCAGAAATAATTCCCTGGCATTGGAACCATGCTAGTATCTGGTCATTTACCCGGTTACTTTTCTGAAGTGATCCCTAGGTGCTTTTGTCCTGAGAGAACCAGATCTCTCAAACTATTTCCAGACACCTTTCAGAAGTTAGCATGGAATGGGGACAATTGCCAACAGACAATTTGCAGGTGGACACTGTCTTGTTAAGCTTAATAATGTGCATAGGGTTGTGCCACTGGATTTCAGGGCTACAGAAACAGATTTGGAAACTGTTTTGCTTACTAATAAAACAATCACCACTGTGGTTCTATTATGTGAACCACCAAATTCATTATGAAATTAAATCTATTGAAGATTATATTAAAGAATTCCTCCTTTTTTAATATATTTCTAATTTGATGATTTAACACTTTCTGTGAAAACAGAAACAGCTTTGGTGGTTCTTGTTTCTTTTTCCCCACACATTAAAATTTTTCTTGCATGGAGCAACAATTTCAGGAAATTAGGAGGGTTTTTTGTTATTTTTGCCTCTCTTGTAATGTTTATCTTCTCAACATCTGTATCTAGCTTTCTTAATATTGCACTGTGTTTGGGACACTGTATTCTTTCATGTCCAATGGTATGTAACCATCATTCTGTCATCTCTCTGACTATGGTAACTAAAAGGTACTGCAAATATTTTGTTTATGTTTAAAAGAAAAAGTAGCAAGAGTTTTGGTTAAGGAATTAAAGTAATCCAATGGTTGAATAGTAATGTGGAAGTCCAATATTTGACAATTTGTCTCCATTTAAGTAAATAGTTCTTATATCATTGGGAGTTTCAAGGTTACATACTAATAGATTTGAAATATTCAGGCACAGTAGAAATCCAGACATTAAGTATTTAGTATTTTGGAATAATTTTATTTATTTATTTATTTTTACGTACAATGTGCTATAAACATTTGTTTCAGGTTCACAATTGCACGTTCCAGGGAGAAAAAACAGATTGGTTCTTCTGATACATTTCCTAGATTTTTTTTTTATTTTGTTGGATTTTCACTGATTATGATGTTGTAGTGTAATAAGACAATATTTAAAGTTCTTAGGTTTGCTTCATCTTGGCTGAAAAGAAATAACAGTTTAACTACGAGGTGTTAGAATGAGCAGTCAATGTGAGCTCATGATCAATCATTTTCAATGAAATGCCTGTGAGCACTGCATCTGGTCTAGTTAATATGGTGTCTGCTTGTACTTAGCTGTTGAGTATTTTGGAATACAGCTGAAAAAGAGGGAAGGGAAAAACATCTGACCTTCTGAAAATCTTAGTAGAGCAAGCAGCCTCTTTCGGGGTCTAAAAACTATCAGTTCTCTTGGCTTTAATCCTACTGTCCTTGGACTGTAATTTTCAGCTGTTCTCTGGGTTAAACCAAAATTTTCCCATTAAGTCAGGACTCTTCAGTCTAGTCATTCCCTGGCCTCTACTAGTAGGAATGAATAAATTGAATTACCATTTCCATGGAATCTCATGAATTCAATTCACTATCCCTGTGGAAGAGCAAAAGGTAATACAGTAGTTCTACATAAATGGCCCAAGATATTAGTTTAAAGACTTATTTCCTTTATTGGTATCCTGGGACTTCTTTATACTTGCATACAGTAATACAAGTCTGCAACTGTTATTAAGTTCTATTTGTCCCACTTTTCTGCATGCTTAAGCTTCATCATTTCTCCTTCTGAAAAGCAAATACCTTCTTGGTTACCTTTACATTCACAAGCTTCTTAGTTTTTAATCTCATCTGGAAACAGGACCTTAATCCAGTTTAGCAGTGACAAGTATCCTGAGGATTTAAGTGAAAGATTAAAAGAAAGAAAGGATAAGTCTTAATCATCGAAGCATTTCTGTAGTAAATACTGAATTCTGACAAGTTCTAGCGCAATTTGTACATCGAAGATCTCTACGTAGCATAAGCATAAGGGTTATATTCTACACATTCTGAAGGCATTAACACCAGAAAAAATCCGCTTTGATTTAAAGTGAAAATACTAGTTGGCCTATAGTAGGGTGACTGACCTAAATCAAATCTAATTGTATGCACTTAGAGCAGCTTGAATCTAAATTATCTATGCTGTACTGCACCAAAAGGCATTAAAAAAAAAAGGCTCACAAGCATTTAGTTTTATTCTCTAACATTTTAAATTTGCAATTTGCATGTAAACCACTGCTGTGAATAATATCAGACAAATGAAGAATTAAGAAAGAGCAGGATGGAAAAGAATACTTAGTTTCTTGTGATCTCATATGGGTATTTTTAAATTACTCTGAAACTTTGCCACAGATGGCTTTCTGAAATGGCTAGTTGCTGTTTTCTTATACACTGTTTATTTGCTGTTGTAGTTGTTGTTGTATTGAGTAACAGCTCACAAGTGTGATAAGCAATTCACTGAATTTATTATCAACACAGAACAGAGTTTTTTATCTCTAAAATGTTGTCACTAATGATATAATTTTTTTATCTATTTATTTTACTTTTGAAGTTAGTGGGTCCATGTTCATGAAAAATGCTACCATACATTAATATTTGAACAACCAAGGCACTAAGATAATTATTAAGAAAATTTGTTGGCAAAGTACGGTATAAAATAGGCTATTTATGTGGCAGATTTCTAGTGGCTTTCAAAAGTCAGAGGCCCTGGAACTAGGGATAGCGAGAATGGCTGTAGATGTCTCCTTCCTAACTAACATTCCTTTGCTTTCTCTTTTCTTTTTTTTTTTTTAACTTTCACACATATATATTTATTTCTGCGTAACTCCTTCTTCAATGTATGATTAGATATTTTTTCTTTTAAGCAGGTATATGGAGAGAAAGCTTTCAGATATATATACACACACACGTATAAGTGCGTATGCATCTTTACTCATCTGTATTAACATTTTCATACATACCAAATCAAAATAAGAAGGAGAGGAACTGAGGTCTTGCTCCTCACTGGGAAATTTAAAGAATGTATCCGTCTCCTCAGAATTGACTTAAGGCCTTGCAGTCATGCTCTAGTTTGAAGAAATCAAAAAATGTTACCACACTCAAAATTAAAAAAACATTATAACAAATCAGATAACAAAACTAAATAAAAAGCATGATGAATCTCATTTTAAATGCTAATAACGTTGCAATAATGCAATGAGTTGTGTTTATTGCATTGCTGAATTAAATGAAAATGTCCCCTTCAGTGGTTAAAATGGCAGTTTAGCTTCTTAAGAAAAAAAGCATGTCATTTACTTCTGCAATTGAAGGAAGTGACAAGTTATGCTTATTGTTTTAAAGAAAAGTATTTCTGCCTAGAGATGGTAGTAGAATGTACCCATCAGCTTTCATAATAATACCAATTGCATAACACATTTTTTATTTAATTGAGAATATTTGATAGATTGTATTAAAACCACAAAGCATCATGTCACAAAAAAAGTATTTTGAAACATAATTATAGCTTTACCGACATTTGGAATTTTTAAAATGTGAAATCCAAGCTAATGCAGAACACCTACACACATCTTTTAATACATATTTTAAGTGTTAAACAGGGGCTGGTGTGCTTTGTTCCAATGTTAGTTTCATCCTAATTTATTTACAAAGTTCTTATTCTAGTTGCCTTTCCATCCCTATATACACAGGCAAATTCACTTAATAGGTGAAAAATATTTTCAGTATGTTCTGGTAATATTAACAGTCATTTTGTGTGGCTTATGTAAGTCTCCCATCTAAAGCAGTGTCAGATTTTGCTGCTATAGGCCTAGGTAAAACTGAAAGGAGTGAAGGAGGATAGGTCCATAGGGCAACCAACGTGGCTATGTCAGGTGAAGCACTGTGGCATGGAAGCCTGTGCCTGTGTGCCTGGGCAAGGTCAAACAAGAGGAAGGCCAGCAGGGGTGGGAGGGAGTGAAGTTCTCATACCTCTGCCTGCTCAGCCCACTCCCTGCATGAGGAAATTTACTCCCTCCTTTTCTTTTCCATCTCTGGTTTACGTAATAGCATTGCAGGTAATTAACATAAGTCAGTTTAAATGCATTTACTTACAAACACCGAGGCAGATCTTCTCCTTTTAGTCTTACTCCTATCAGAATTAATTCTTATTTGAGTTAAGTTTGAGGAACCCATGGAATCTACAGAAGTCTTAAACTACATCAACACAAACACCTACCCTTGCTGAAAAAGGTTACGTGTAGACATGACCTTGTTCCTTACTGAAAGCAGTTAAGATAAATTATAGAATCTAAAAATGCTAATCAATTGTCTGCTCATGATTACTTTCTCATAGAAGCAATAGATCACAAGTGTCTAACTCTGTTTGCATGAGGCATTTAAATTATGTAGTGAGACTGAGGCCATACTGAATACCACAACTACCATGATATCATTAATAATCATTCATGCTGTGGTTGGGAATGACAGGATTGCCAAGAAAAGTAGTTAAGTAAATAGCATTATTTGTTGGCCTGTAAAGTAATCGGATAACTTCTCAGGATTTTTAAGTAATCCATTAATGTAAGCCATTACTTAACAGTTATTTGACTCCATGTAACCATCGCTTAATTTCATCACAACACTTAAAAGGGCGGGGAGTGCTATGCTGCCTTGGTGCCAAATATCAGTCATTGTATATTTTAATCAGTACCTTTTATATGCTAACACCAGTCATAATAAACAGTCACAGTCACCTATCTGCACAGCCACCTTTTAGAAACCGCAAATCAGAATGTCATCTTTGCAGAGCCCTCATATATTAATTTACCCATATACACATCTGTCCGTACATACAGATATGTGTTTATGTACATGCAGTTTTGAAAGCTCTATTTCCATATCTCTGCACTATGGAGAAATGGTGAACGTATCTAACCTGTATTAAAGAAGCTTCCAAGTGAGGGAAGAGAGAAAGAGTGGAAAAAGGAAAAAGACATTAAAGTGTGGTGGAAAGATAACTATGAAGTGATGAGAATAGGAAAGGATAAAGAGCTAAGTCACAGTACGTATGACTTACTAGGTTCTCACCAATCCTGGAGCCAGACTTGCACTTCAATCAGCCTGCATAACTGAAGGAATCACTTCATACTGATAGCTTTTATTCAGACCAAGCTTGTTCAGAATCTTAGACTCAGTAAAATATCTGTCTTGCATCCACATCATTGTTCATAAGCAGCATTTTGTTGGGAAGCAGCAATGATTTACAAAAGGCTTTACCTTTTTTCTTAGAATTTTCTTAAGATCCTTTACATACTTTCTTTCAACAGGCTTCAGTATGGAGAGCTAGTAGAGAAGGATTATCATAGTTTAACAGAATGAAAAACTAATTGAATCATTAACTGGCCATTCAGATTCAAATATCTTCCTCTAATTTGCACCCTTGTTTATACTTCTGCTTTGCTCCTGCACATCTCTCTTTAGTTTGCCTTGTTTGTAAAACTACTTAGATTGTAGCTCTACCCTAAAGAGGTCATGTGAAAATGCACATCAAGATGTGAGTGAAAGTCAAGGCTTTCTATGTTATTAATCGTACATTTTTTCTTCAGTAAGACTTTTGCTCTTAGTGATTGAAAACACAGAAAAAAAAAGTGTTTGAGATTTTACAACTCTATTAATTTACAGAACTTTTTGCTTCATACATTTCTCAACTTCCCATGAATAATGTACATCGTTGAACAAACTGTATGGTTAAAGAAAATATTCATAAATATCAAACAAATAATGATTCTGATTTTGCAAATTAAAACTGTTCCCTTTCAGTGTAAATTAAGTTCTTGCTTATCCACTACCTAGGTTGTTGTAGTGATAAATCGCAAAATAGTTTTCTCTTTTCTTTCCCAATCATCCCTTAACAACAGCAATAAAAAAATAAAAAGAATTATATATACAGCTAAGGGATCTTACTGGTAGAGTTCTAACGTTTCTGCAAGGAGTTGCCTGCATTTAAGTGACTGACAACAATGTTTGTTTCAAGTTTCTGTTCTCCTGCCTGAATACCCTGTTAAATCTCACACTGTATGCATTCATTTTAGTGCCTAAAACGCAGTCAACCTAGTAGTAGTAGTCAAACCTGGTAGTATTAGGCAACACACAGATTAAATAGTAGGTTCTGTGATTCTCAGATTTGAGATGCAAACTCACTCTTGTCAAGTGTTATTCTGGATTTGAAAGTGAAAATAAACTTTGCTTCTTTAATGTGACCGTGGCTGGATGAATTAAAAGATGATCAAATTTAAAGGCCACTATGTTTTTATGAAATATAATAATGTACTTATGAGCCATAGGACATGTACCATTTTAGGGTTAGCAGCAAACATCAGTGTGAGGTAGATGTACATATGAACATACACACAAAGGCAGAAACTACGGTGCATTTCCTCTCAGAAATGCTGCATGATTTTCTTCCAGGACTCATCAACATTACCAGGAGAACCAAATATTGATGTATCTTTATATTTGCCTCCGTACAGAATGCATTCATACATCTTTTTAATTTTGCTTTCTTAACTTGTTCTGTTATGCCTACATGAAAGAGACAGAAACTATAGACAAGATTGATGCCAGAACAGCGTACCCATTCACACATAGGTGTGCATATTTTAATCCAGATGACTCATATTTAAGTACTTTTGTAGTCTTTCTGGTGGATCAAAAGCAAACTGTAAGCTCTAAGATGCACCACATACTCAAACTTCACTTAGGAAAAACAAACAAAGAAGCCAAAATCGGGCATATTGAAGTAAACTTTCAGTCACTTGTAACATACGAACAAGCTTCTTAAAAATAGTCATTAAGTTTTTTCTTAAAAGGCAAGAAATTAACTAGGTTAGAAAGCTCAGAAAAGAAAAAGCAAATCCATAGTATCTACCCGAGGCTGCTGCAGCCCCCTGAAAATTCCTTACCCTCAGTCCAAACCACCAGGATCTCTTCAATCCTCCTTGCAAACCTCCCTAAAATGTAACCAACTTCACAGTTTACACCTCCTCTGATGGCTGCTGGCTGCTCCCACCTACCTGTAGCCTCCACCACCACCACTTATCACCCTCAGTCCTCTAGAGCTCCTGCCATATTGTTATTTTGTATTACAAGCACCAACACAGAAAAAAAAAAATCTTGAATTTAGCCATAGTGAATTTTCATTAAAGACAAAGGGCAGTTTGGTCACTCTTTCATGTGTGATACTGCCTCTTTAACTTAAACAGGCCAATATTTTCCATAACAAGTGTCACTCATGTAGATGAGGACCGCTTGGCTGACCTCTCCCTACACTTGCCAAGAACTATGGGGCAGGGAATTCCCTTACTTGTGATCTGCAGATCACACACTTATTGCCAATATTGAGACTGTGCTGGAAAAAGCAGTTTTGGTCAGTAAAATCACAAATTATTCCTGATGGGGTAGCTAAGAATGGCTCTCTTGCCCTTCATCACCTCTCACTTTCCTCCCTCCCAGGAGCTCTATCACCCATATGCAAATTCCATACATACACATACGGACACACACGTACACACATACACACACCATCTCTCTCTCTCTCACATTCCCCATGTGGACTCCAGGGGTTCCCCAACCACCGGCTGAATTTCTTGTCATTGGTTTAGCACTGTAAGCTGGGTCGGTGTAACAGCTATGTGAAAAGGCCGTACCAAAGCCCATTCTCTTGTAAGAATCTGGTCCTCGATATAGACACTATATCCATGGAGAATTTGTCATACTGCACACATTTTCCAATTACTCCTGGTTTCTGTAGTAAGATAATAAAATATAACATAGTGGGAATTTTCAGAAATCAATATATTACCAACAGGTACAGATCTATGTAACAGCAAAGAAGTCTGGAAAATCCATATCTACCTATCTATCCATCTATCTATCCACCCATCTACCTATCCATCTATCCATCTACCTATCCACCTCTGCAAGACAAATTTCAGTTTCTAAAGAGGAAAAGATCAGATATAACGTCTGTAATTTTGACTTAAAGGGATGTTTTTTGCTATTTTTCATGTAACATTTTTCAAGCTGAACTCATGATCTCTTAGATAAATCGTAATAGATAAGATGTAAAAAGTCGGGTTTTATTTCATGGGCTAATGAATATGATGGGAATGGCAGTTAATAGGTTCTTATCAACTAATTATACAGGATTTTGAAATTCCTCATAAAATTCAACAGTATCAGCAGTAGGCAGCTATTTTAACATGAGAAAAATGGCCTTTTCCCAGTGAACAATTAATCCTAAAATAAAATGAAAAGTTTGTGAATTCTGTAACACCTTTTCCATAAAGCTGTTTAAAAGTTTTAAAGTCCTTGTCACTTGATAACCTACAAGGTTTAAATTTGCTGCATGCTCTTGTATGTTATTAAGATACAGTCTTGCTGGCATTTACATATTGTTGTTTTTTAATCCTCATATAGCATGTGGAGTGGGAAAAGAAATTTTAGTGGGGAATTAACCTATATGTTAGTTTGAGACTGACATCAGAGCAGGTGAGAATTATGTCTGGGTCAATGCAAGCAGTTACATGGAAATTGTAATTTACTTGTCTTCTCCATGTTTCAAAGGTATTTTCAGGGCAATGTATGATTCTGCCTGGCTTGATTCTCACTCCTTTTGCAATTGAGGCAAGGTAAGGGCAGAGACTTTGAGAGGTGGCAGAGAGTAGTAATCCAGTTCATCTAGGGTTCACTTTGCAGCGGCTCCCACATTTCCAGTTAAAAACGTAAGAGTTGAAAGCAATTAAATGAAGAAATAAAAATTTCCAAGGAAATCAGATTTTTTACTTCCAGATGTTCATAGAATCATAAAATCATAGAATGGTTAGAGTTGGAAGGGGCCTTAAAGACCATCTAGTTCCAACCACCTTGTCATGGACAGGAATACCTTCCACTAGACCAGGTTGCTCAAAGCCCGATCCAGTCTGGCCTTGAACACTTCCAGGGATGGGGCATCCACAACTTCCCTGGGCAACCTGTTGCAGTATCTCACCACCCTCACAATAAAGAATTTCTTCCTGATATCAAATCTAAATCTACCCTCTTCCAGTTTAAAACTGTTTTAGCCTTCATCCTATCACTTCACTGCCTGATAAAGAGTCCCTCTCCATCATTCCTGCAGTACTGGAACGCTGTTATAAGGTGTCCCTGGAGCCACCTTTTCTCCAGGCTGAAGAACACGAGCTCTCTCAGCCTGTCTTCATAGGAGAAGTGTTCCAGCCCTCTGATCATCTTCACGGCCATCCTCTGGACTCACTCCAATGTTCTTCAGTCAAAACACATTTTTTCACTATAGACCATGTTAAAGGAATAAAATAATAAGAATAAAAAAGGTCATCCTAACTGGACAAATTAGATTTAACTGACATAATAAATATTTTTACTTTTCCTTTAACACATCTATCACAATAGAAAAAATGGAAATCTCTTTGCATCATCTGAGTAAACATCTGTTGCACAGACTCTGAAGTCAAAGAATTTCAGAGGTTTTATTTGCATGCTAAATTTTCCTTCTTCTAGAAGGTCCATGAACACGATGGGAAAATTATTTTGAAAGAGCAATTAAAAAAAAAAAATATCTTTCATAAAAACAATTCACCATTAGTCAAGTTACCACACCAAGAAGTTAAAATAACTGTCTATGAATCTTTCCTACAAACTGTTCTGAGAAAAATAAAAAAAAAAGTTATTTAGATCATTCTTATTACCGTCATCTAAACCACAGTAACACCTTGAACAGCACAAAACCATTCTTCTTAACTGCATGCAAACAAATAACAAGGAAATTCTCCCCGCCGCAAAGAACTTGCAATCTCATTATAAGACGATAGACAACAGATGGATGTAACAAACAGATGGAGGAAGAATAAGGTAGCAATGAGATGATTATAATCAGCATGATAAGCAGTGATGCATACCAGCAAACCGACTGCCTAGCTATTATCTATGTGTGTGTGCATGCATGTAAAATTAACATAACTACCATTCATGCGATATTAACTAATTCAGAATGTCTGATATTGGCAGTTTAGAACAACAAGGAATGCAGATTCAGGCAGTGAGACCTTGAAGATCCTCAAGTAACATTAGGAAAAAGTATTAGAGATGCCTGACGATACTAGCTGAAAGGACTTTCTGTCTTTGCTTTTGCAAAGTAATCATTTCCATGTTACTGCAAATTCTAAGGTGAGGAAGGGAGCTCAGGTCAGGAAGACTCATCCTTGTAGGTTTTGTGTTTGTATTCATTCTAAATCAAAGTAAAAAAAATGAGTACTAGAGATAGACAAATGTGTCTTGCATAGGAGATACGCTACGTGAGGAGGCACAATCTCAAAGGCTTTATTGCTACACATCTGAGGCCATTTTGCTCACTGTTAAAACAGAATTTCAAACAGGTTATTCTACACATCACAGCAGAATTATTTTGGAAGAAATTGGAATAGCTTTGGAAGTATTTGATCCATGTTATCGCTCAAAAAAAAGATTTAAAAAAAAATCTTCTAAAATGTAAGACCTGAGCTTCCACAAATATTCAGAGGGCAAATACTAGTGGAGAAATACGATTGTATCTCATTCTCTTTGTTGTTGCAAAGGGACATGTCTAAAGGTGAAAATACAAATTAAAATGTATGTTTATATTTAAATTCATATTTATATGAAGCAGATAATCCTGCATATTCGATTGATTTTTGTGTATTACACAAGTAATTGTCAGGAACAGTAAGCTGCAGCCACCTCTGGCCTCATGACAACTTTACTATCAGAGGATGGCTGACCTTCAAGAAATATTATAAAAATTACAAAGTTCTGCAAACTGCAGCACATATTTTTGTAGTTAATTAAACAGTGAAAACTTACATCTAAAATACACTACAGAAATTATTTGCAAAATATGTTCCATACTGAAGTAGACTATATTCTTCCCAGTGTGGCGTTCAAGGAATGACTTGAAGGGTATTACGTTTATCTTTTTTTTTTTTTTAATTCCTATATAAACATTAACAATATGCAATAATTTGGATTTGAAACAGATGTTCTGGTCATGAAAATATTTCATTTGCATTTCCAGGAGGGATAGCAATGAATAGAGGAAGGACCACTTTTAATTTTTCACACAATTTTAATTCTTACTACTTAAACAAGTAAATATATTTCTCATGGGTACTTTAGGACTCTGAGTGTTAATATTGTTAACATTCATTCCTTTCCTTAAATAATGCCAGGTTTTTCATTAAAAAAAATACTATGAGGAAATGGATTTCTAATCCATTGCAAACAAATTAAAAGCAAACTTTTCAAATGGATTGTTATTAATATTCTGTTATTAATGTAATTTTTTGCTGGCAATATTGTATCTTTTCTCAATATTATTTATTCAAAAATTATTATTTTTTTACAGTGTATTTCACTTTACCTGTAGATATAGGTATAACTGTGATTTTAATAGCCATAACTATAAAGAAACAACTACTTTCAAACAAAGGGATTCTTTAAAGACATGTCACTTTAATAAATTCTTCACAGATTAACATGATGGGGACATGTGAACACCTACTAAAAGCACAAAGGTATTAAGAAAGCTTTCTGTAAAAAAGAAAAAGTATGTAGTTGCTTCCTTTACACATGCAAATGTAAGTAACTCAGTCATCCTGCCACCGTTATTTGACTTCACTGAATTAAATAGATAATTATGCGTGCCCTAGCAGCCACTGTACTGAAGGAGGGCAAGCTGGAAATTGCAAAAGGTAGCCTAGACCTACCTGAACACCGTGAATGGTTCTTTGCTTATGACAGATTTGAATTCATTGGAGTCTTCTGAAAATGTCCATAGCACTTCTGTAGACATGTAGGTTAATTAAGCAGGTTCTTTAATGAAGCTTTCAGTTTCTTGCCTGATACATTTGCTAGGTTATTATGCATGATGGATTTGAGATCTAGATATCAGTCATTATTCAGGTGAAGTGGAAAGATCATTAGAAGTATTAAAAGTTAAGAACATGCTAATGTCAAATTTTATAATGCTCATGTAATTTCACTAAAATAAAAATTACCTTATTTTTTGATGTAGTGGTATCCACAGTAATAGGCTATATTAGAAAACAGCACCTTGTTGCGTATTTGAAAAATTAACACAGTTGTACTATTCCATTGATTTGAAATTTTCCTTTCCATGTTTTTAATATTTATGTCCTTTTATAACAGTAAATATTAATATGACTTTCACAAACGCCTCTTGTGCCCTAAACCCAGAGAAAATAATCTAAGAACTAATACCAAAGGAAAATTAAAAAAGAAAGAAGGAAGGAAGAACTATAAACAGGACAAGAAAGTAGATAAATGAATAACAGTAAGGATGAAAAAATACATTAGAAAGACAAGGACAGGAACATTCTTGAATATTCAATTTTACAGAAATACTGTACAAGATATTACTGTAATATGCAGCTTTTCAATTCCAGCTGCTGCTAGGGTTTGAATATGTATTGCTGAAATGGATGATTGCTTTTTCTATGAAGGGAATGCGATGCTATAAAGCATTCCGCCATTTTCAGATCATGTTGAAGGAGGAAGAGTGTTTGTAGTTGAAGCAATATACATTCCTACTGTTCAGGGATGTTGTAGGAAGTAGTGGGTTTTTCACCTTCTCTATATACGTAGCTCATGCCATTCAGATGAAATACATCCCAAGTGACACCAGATTAAGGAACTGAAGTGGAATGGAACAGTGTCTTTGCTCACAATGTCTCTGGCATATCTTTATGGATGAAGATCTTAGATTAATTTCCTTTTGACTCTGCTGACAGACAGAGTAGAATCATGAATACCCTTTAGTAAGTATAACACATGCTTTCTAAAGTTATTCAGTCATAGATCCTTCACAACTTCACTTGTCAGATACTTCTTATGGTAAATTTCATAAATTAAACAAAATATTTCATTGATTATTTCCATTATTCACAAATGTCTAACATCAGTTGCAGTTCATTCAAACTTAACTTTCTGTTTCAAATCTCTCAAAGAATTCTCATCTTTTGTATATCTGAAGAATGAGAAAAGATAGAAGGCCATGAGAAAGTTATCAAGTTTTTCTCATGTTTTCTCTTTCACATATTAAAAGTTATTTTACAGATTACTGACATTTTAAAAATTCATAAGCTTTAACAAGCACAAATTAACTCAATTGGACATATTTAGTAGCTTACACTTTTGCTGAATACATTGCTTATATATCACGTTTCTGACCGTTTGATATAAATCTGATACAATCAGATCACCTAAAGTGTCTATTAGTTACCATGGCTAACATATTGCAAATAATAAGAGGTATCAAATGAAAGACAGCAATTGCAGATATTCAAACATTAATTAAAAATATCTTGCAATATTCAACCAGTGCTACAGGGGTTTGTTTTGGTTTTGCTTTCTAAAGACAGCACTAAAAGTGCTGTAATATCTTAATCTGATGAAAATTTGGTTTAGTGACATAAGCCACAGCGACTGTAGAGTTAGGACATTAAGACAATAAACCATTCACGGACACTTAGAATGGAAGCTAGAACAGCAGTTTTGAGTCCTGTATATTCAATTAAGTTTTCCCTCTCTGATTTTTTTATTGTTCCTAATGACATACTCACAGTCCATTGGTATTCCACAGTGATATCAGAAAGATTCTTTTCCTTTCTCTCTATTTTTTAAATTTGAGAGCATTTTACTTATTCCAGACTAATTTGCAATATAAATCTAATTTGCCTATCCTAAGCAACGGGACTGGACCCAGTACTGACCTTTGAGGGTAACCACTTGTTACTGACCTCCAACTAGACTCTGCACCACTAACCACAACCCTCTGAGCTCTATCTGTTAGCCAGTTCTCAATCCACCCCACTGACCATTCATCTAGCCCACACTTCCTAAGCTTGCCAGTGAGGATGATGTGGGAGACAGTGTCGAGAGCCTTGCCAAAGTCAAGGTAGACAACATCCACTGCCCTCCCCTCATCCAC
>VZSZ01008286.1:139112-240214 GCA_013398815.1 Ibidorhyncha struthersii
AAGGGAAAGTCTTGCTTCCTCCAGACTTTCTCTGTTACCTGCAAAGTCTGGGTTTCCCGAGGACTGGCCCAAACAGTGAAGACAGAAGCGAAGAAGGCATTTAGCAACTCCGCCTTCTCTGCATCATCTGTCACCATGGCACCTGTCTCGTTCAACAGCGGGCGCACATTTTTCCTAGTTTTCCTTTTGTCTCCTATATACTTAAAGAAACCCTTCCTGTTGGCCTTGACATCCCTCGCCAGGTTCAATTCCAAGGCTGCCTTGGCTTTCCTTGTTTCCTTGTTTCCTCCCTGCACACCCAGGGAGGAAACCCTGCATACTTCAGAGATGGGAGACGTCTCAGTTTTGTCAGAAATGCTCCTTCACCAAAGGAACCTAAGCCTAAAAAGCCGTGCCTTACCTGTGCACGCATTGTGCTGCAGATATTGCAAGACAAAGGAACTAATGGCCTGGCTGTCCCTGCCCAGCCCCTCCCAAGGGCTCCCCCCAAACTGCCCATGGCCCAGGACCCCATTTCAGCCCCCCACAAGGCTGTTAGCCCCTGCACCAGCGACACCACAGCAGGACCCAGCTCCAGCTCCCCACAGCTTTGCCCTGCCCATTCATGGCTCTTGTCTAGCAGGGCCCCTCCACAGGCCCACATTGGAGCCCAGCCTCAACCCATCCCCATCCCCAAGGAGGTGCCATGGTTGTGGTTGTGGCTGCTTCTGTGCCCTCTGCTGCCCTGCTCCTGGCTGGGGTAGTGGGACAGGCCCTGGCTGGTATCCCCAAGAGGCCCTGGTGGGGAGCACATCTGGACTAGGTTATAATTTAAGTGAAACAGCTGTCAAACACCAGCTGGCCTTGGAATGCCTATAAAATTGGATATTGGTAACTATTTTTAATGTTAGTTTTGCATTGTTTTGCAAGGGAAATTTGAGAATTTGTAACCCCATGTGCCAAGAAGGGAACGGCCCTAGTCCTCCTTCCCAAAGGAGCATGCCAGACAGATACATGGAGCTCCTACACTGGCACTAGGCTTCCTCCTCTGGAATTCTCCTTTCAGTGAATGTGACCGTGGCTGCTGCATTTTATATTTGGAGTCCATTAGCTCATTAGCCCAGGTAGCCCTGGGAGTGTGCTGGGCACAAGGCTGAAGAGCTTGTAGATCTCAGACAGCTTAAGCAGCTGGTGAACACCTAGATACTCATATCTGATAAGAGGCAAATGCTTCAGGGCCTGATTTGTAGCAGAATCTTAAGTGCCTAAGTAATTTGTGAGGTGAAAATATGCTCCCTGAACAGGATAAGTGGTGGTTTTACAGACTTAGAGATCTAAATCTTGTTTTGGATCTTGCCCTCAATTCATACCTTTAAAACGCTAAATGGTCTGTATCCAGGATAGCTGTTCTTCAAGAGGCACATCACTACTGACAACTCTAATCCTCATGTCCAGACAAAAATCTCCAAAGAGAAAACTCTCCTCTCCTAGAGAGACATAAGTTGAACAAAGCTGATCATGTTAATTACTGTAATTATTTTTCAAAAGGAGTCTACATGAACAACTTCCCATGGGAAAGAAAACCCAGTTCTTCAACCTTCTCCATCTTAACATAAATACGCGTAGTGATAATATACTTAATAAATGGGAAAAATGTTCCCACATAGTTTTATTCTTGAGAGGCAGATGGTGAAACAAAGGTGATTTCTAACTTAGTGCACTTACAGAAATTTTTCAGATATTGTACTAAGTCTACATAACTGCCTAAGTAGGATGCAACAGCTCTAATGATTTATCTGCACTGAACAGTGATCTAAAACAAGTATATCTGGTAAATGTATTTGTATACAGCTAGGTGTAAGGACAAAATAGAATAGAACAGACTATTTCAGTTGAAAGGGATCTACAATGATCATTTAGTCCAACTGCCTGACCAATTCAGGGCTGACCAAAAGTTAAAGCACGTGGTTAAGGGCATTGTCCAAATGCATTTTAAACACTGACAGGCTTGGGGCATTGACTACCTCTCTAGGAAGCCTGCTCCAGTGTTTGACCACCCTCTCAGTAAAGAAATGCTTCCCAATGTCCAGTCTAAACCTCCCCTGACACAGTTTTGAACCATTGCCATACGTCCTATCACTGGATACCAGGGAAAAGAGCTCAGCACCTCCCTTTCCACTTCTCCTCAAGAAGCTGTAGCAAACCATGAGGTTGGCCTTCAGCCTCCTTATCTCCAAATGAGACAAGCTCAAAGTCCTGAGCTGCTCCTCCTAGGACATTCCTTCCAGCCCTTTCACCAGCTTTGTTGCCCTAAGCTGGATATATAAAAACAACTCCCTGGATGAAACTGGCAAATTGCTGGAGTTAGGATCACAAAGGAGGTTGGGTAACCTTTCAGAAAGTTAATTGTTTCAACCGCTACTGAATCCTGAAGCCTTTGGAAAGTTGGTAGGTCCTGGGATCATTTCAGGTGTGAATAAAAGGATGTGACTTAGTCAAATCTAGGTGACAGGCAAACAGAAACTTGTCAAAACAGTGGTATAAGGCATAGAAACATAGGAAATAGAGTAGAGGAAGGAAATAAAGCTCTGCAGGGTTTATTCCTCGGAATATGATCCAAACTGTTATAGGAAATGAAAATTCAAGCCTTTCAATACTTGTTTATTGCTGTTACTGGTGACAGGATAGAGGCTGGAAGGATCAGTAAAGGAAAACATTACTAGCTGAGATATTTGTTTAATTTAAAGATGCGAAGATATATCTAAAAAAGAAACCTCTTTCATGTACACTCCAGGTAGTTTATGTCTTTGCTAAAGAAGAAAGTTTTTCTTCAAACAATTGTTCCTTAGACATAACCATACCTTCTCTGTCACCCTTTTAGAGCGAGCCTCAGCAACAAAATTTTTTGCTTCTGAACCTTCTAAGATACTCTTCACCTTTATTAAAAAAAAAAAAAAAAAAACAAAAACACAAAAACAAAACCAACAACAAAATAAACACAACAAAGAAAAAAACACATCAGGAGTTGAAATTCTTGAACAACACAAAAGGGTTTTTGTATAGTAATAACTTCATGTGTAAATGCAGACTAGTGTGCAAAAAAGTCCATTAAGAAGCTGAGTGCTAAGAAGATTTGTGATCAACTCCATTTACCCCTGAAGGACAGATGATTCTCCACAGAATACATTGACCCCTTCCAGGCTCCAGAAGCTCATTCAGAGGTCTTAAACATGTCTGTTTGGAAGTTCCTTCCCACCAATATAGCTTAGGAGCTGAGGGGGAAAAGGCAAGGCATCTTTGTCTAAGGCTGTGATGCACTTAGACTTACCACAATTATTTTCCTATTTAGTTTGTTCAGTTGTTGGATAGCTCAGTAGGTAAAGCCAAGGATTAAAAAGCAAGAAAGAAAATAAGAGGTGGTCTGAGATAGGCTGAGCTGTAGTCTAAACAAGGAGAGAGTGACTGTGCATTATCTTCATGTGAATGGAGATTCCTGGGATAATGCTTATGGCTCTTAACTGCAAAAAAAAGACTTTACCAATAGCCACCCATTGTTCTGCTTTTGTCAAGACTGAAATAAGAGAAGACGGGCTTTTCAGGTCCAGTCTGTGAGGATGGCAGGGAGGAATGCAGTTGGATTCCAGCTGAGTGTTTGATGTCTTCATTTTTGAGCCCTCTTCTGAAAAAGAGCTGGCAGGAAAGTGTGGCCTTACATAGAAAAAGGGCAAGTCCTGGAGCAAGTCGCTTCCCTAGTAATGAGTAGACATCCAATTCTATTATAATAATGTGCTTTCATTGCCACAGTGGAGCTAATAGAGTTGTGGTGACTTCACACCTGCTGCAGCCTGGCAAAAAAAAAAAAAAAAAAAGTCACCATGAAATCTCCCAGAAGGCTACTGCTGTCTATGGGCAAGAGTGCAAGTGACAGATAAAGTGTCTGACAATGACATATTGCTTCAGGACTGCGGGGAAATGACTAGAATGCTGTAGTATAATCTCCAACTTCCCTGCCTCTGAAAAATAAGGAAAAGGAAAAGAAATGACACATATAATTAAACGTTACCATTTCTTTTCCTGATGATCTGTGGAAGCACTAGTACGCCGTCTGAGAAGTTTAATTGAGATTTAAACTCCTCAAGACCATGTATATCTATTCAATTCCATACCCATTTTTATTATTATTAGGAAAAAAAGTTACAGTCTTACAGTTTAGATTCACTTTCAATGACAATTTGTTTTTAAAAAATGTCAGGATCAATGAAAATGTTTCCAATGGCACAGGACTGCATTATTGTTTTTCTCCAGATTCCACTGATAAACACGAGCTTGGTTTTCTTAAACAGCAAGATGCCATCTTTTTGACAGATACAATATGTAGTTATGTCACAGTATTATGATAAACCTTATAGGGAAGACACAGCAGGGTCAGAGAGTTTCTACATTCCCAGCACAGTTTCCATGAAAGGAATGTTTACATGACCTGCAGCGCAAAGTTTAAATATATGCAGCAGTTTTGCTGTTAACTCCCTGAACTTGCTTGCTGAGCAGCCTGTGACCAGCAAAATTCTGCTCGACTTGTTGTTACGGTGTTAGCGTTAACATTTTCCTGTCTTGTCAGCTGTTTTGGACATCTGCTGTGCTCTATAAAATGTCTGCACAGGGGTGGTTGGGGGGTTTTGTTTGGTCTGTTTGAGCGGCTGAGGAACATAAATATTAGTCCGTCCTTTTGTTTATGTTAGTTGAGGGTAGATGAGAGAAGAGAAGGAAATCTTGGATATCAAGCCAATGAAAATGAGTCAGATTCTTGCTTGACAAGTGCTGTATTTGCCTTTTGCGACTCCTTTTCAAATCTGTAACATATACTTACACAAAGCACAGGGTAGGTATGACCTAATGTTTTGTTAACATGTGGTTTTACAGGACTGATTCAGAACTCATTTTAGTCATACAAGTTTTTCATAATCACAGTTAATATCTTTTGGCTTAGATGGGATTGCTTCATGCATCAGGATCCTGCTATACACTGGAGAAATTAAATTGGTTAAAATGCCTTGAATGCTTACAGAGCAATTTACGTTATTCTCAACGAAGCCTAATTAAACGAAAAAGGCAGAGCAGATAGGCTACTAACCAGTGACTGGTTGAAATTTATGCACAGAACATAGGCTAGACCCAATTGTGTTTGCTCCTCGTGCTAGAAAATCTTATTTTCCTCTCAGTCATTCTGAGACTATTCTATCATAGTTTATATCCATAGCCTTTAAAGCAATTTTACAAGAGATACTATTGTTCCTAGTCTACAAATGGCAAAACTGAGGCATGGAAAAAAGCAATTATCTCTCAAGTCTGAATGGTAGACCTAAGAAAGCAATTCGAGACTAAGTCTGACATGTTAGCCACCGCAGGATGAAGTCCATATCCACTGGCTAGTTTAAAACTGGTTAAAGCATTAGAAGCCACATCAACACAAAGATGAGTGTGGGCTTCAAAACTGCCAATAAATCATGGCTGTAAGCTCACAATAGCTTCTTTATTGCTGTGGTTAAACTATTAGAGGTGCCTGCACTACCCTGTTTAAAGCTAACTTGATTATGCTTATAACATATTACCCTTGCTTTTGTGACTGATATTCCAATTACTGTCCACAGAAGAATGCTGCTTCCTTACGAGCTCTAATTAGATTGCAAGTTTTGAAGGACTTTCTGAACAAAACTCAAAACTCTGGGGAACTGCTCATCACAGCCCTAATTTTGTGTCATTGTTGAAAACTTTCAAAAGTTTTTTAATAGACTGATTAAGATTGCAAATAACTAACAGAGCTTGCTTGAAGATTAAAACATTATGGCTTTGACTTATTAGAAGTTTCTCAGTTGAAGCATTTGACCTTAGTTACAGGCTGCTTTTTTTTTTTTTTTTTAATTTGTTGGCCTGCAGTTAAATTCAAGCAAATTTCATGCATTTGCAAAGACTGATATGATTAGGGTTCAATTCGTAGCATGATGTCTGGTGTCTTGGATGTTCCTAGTAAAAATGGATTACTTTGCGAAATGTGATCACTGTTGCCTCTTTAAAATAATTTGTTTTCAAATATGAAATAAATTCTTCCCATTTCTTTTTCCTTTACATGAGTGTGTATGGCAACTATCTCAATCAAGACAGGCTACATGTATTTTTTTCACTGACTGTATTTGAAACGTCTTCAGCAGTTGCAGAGAAACTGCAACTTAGCTATAAAAACACATTGTGTTGATCCTTCTCTCCAAATATGAATTTAACTAGGATTGTTTCTTTAGGTATTGGAATCTCTCCATATATGCATATTATTATTTCACTGCAGACTTGTGGTCTTCAACAACTTAAAATAAATTTTAAAAAAAATGCTCTATGACTCACCTTTTTAAATATTTTGCACTAAATCAGCCATATCTGAAGTCATGAAATTTAAACAAACATTTGTCCATCTGAATGTAAATTCTGAATGAATGTCAATGTATACCTTCTTCACCACAGTAAAAATTCTAAGGTAGCAATTCAGTCATGCAGTCGGGTTGAGACATTGACAAGATAGGCTGAAAGCTCAGCAGTCAGATATGAGGGAAATGAGGCAGAGGATAAATTTCAGTCTTAACCGTGCCGCACGAATTAGCTTAGCAACAGAAGGGAGGGACTGGGTATTCTTTATGACAAAAATGTCAGAGATGGTCAAAGGAATGCTGCCAAGGAGCATTCCTACGGACGGCGCAGCACAACAGCAGCGACACCGAGACAACATGCCTGGCCAGTTGCTAAAGGTGAGCAGAGAGCACAACAGGAAAATGAACATTTTTCACTATCACTTTTGACAGAAAAGCATAAATGTTATTCTTGCCCTGCAATATTTCCTGCCATACGCCAGTCTCAGACCTGTCAAATTACCTGGATTCACCCTGTGCTCACTTAGATTTGTTCATTTTGATCTCTGGTACTTCAGGGACTGTTAATCCTGGAAACTCACAGGGAATCTTGGGTTTTGATCTCTGCACCCTTTCAGCATGTCCTACAGATGGGTATGACAGCTGTTTGCATCTGACGGATTAAATCTGGTAACTGAACTTGCTGTGTGTGCACTCAGCCAGTCCTTGAACCAGAACCTTGGGGGTGTGTAGAAAGCAGATTTACCAAGTGAGTCAAAAGGGAGCCTTCCACTAATAGCTGTGCTAAGCTTCTCTCAGTTTGAAGTCAGTTATTTGCAAGTCTTACAGCAGTTCTTTGACAAGGGAGATTTTTTTTCCTGTGATGAAACAAGAAACAGAGCTGATGTGAATAAGAAGAGAGATGCTACACTTTGCCACACTGAAATTACGTGTCTGTTTTATTGCAGCAGGCTCATGGCTGTGAATGATGTCATTAGTGCCTCACTATAGAAATGTGACTTGTAACAGGACTTGAGAGGGAGAGAGGAGGTTGAGGGGTTGCTTTTTTTCCTTCGTTTAATTAAATGAACTCAGTCATAGAATTTTAAAACAAGACAAAGAGCTTCTGTCTCTGTCACCTGATAAAATCAGGTAAAGACTGGTAGAAGCCCAAACTATTCGCTACAGAGCTGCAGCTATCTACCTACTTGCAGCAATACCGGGGCCGAGAAGAAATTAGTAAATCCTTTCAGGCAGGTTTCAGCATCACTGTCAGAGTTTTAAAGGAAAATGTTTCCTTTGACCTAGGAATAAATGCCAATGTTTTGACCTAACACCTTCAGTGATGAAAGCTGTTGGGTTACCCACCCTATTCTCCCATTTTACATACACTGAAAAGCATCTAAAATATGACAATGCTGCTTAAATTATTCCAAGAAATATACATACTCAACTCCAGTCAAAGCTAGGTTCCCTTTTTTTATCTTTGCCCTCACCTGCCTGACAAGGAAGCTACATATTAGAGAAAAGTGGGAAATTTAACAGGAATGATTTCCCTCTGTGCGTTCTTCAGGTAGCTAATGTAAACTCAGGGCAGGCATATCTGACCAATGCCGCTGTAGCAGCTGTGTAGTTGTGAGCCTAGCTTCTCCTTCAAGGACTTGCTCTGCCTCACAAAATCTGCAGGAATTGACTTATGCTTCTAAACAGATCTCTGGCAACTAATAAGGCAGACTTTTGTGACTATTTTGATGTTTTCCACCTATCCACTTAGGAATGTTTCTTAGGGGTTTGATTTTTATGCTGTATAATGCCTATACACTAAACTGGTGAATCGACTAATATTTTTTAGGGTTTTTTTGTTTGATTGTTTGGTTTTTTTTAAACTGGTATAAAAAAAAGAAAGGAAATAGAAAATACAGCTCTCTAAGAGTATATAGCCACTTACAGCATTGGTAAGGCTGGTATTAGAAAACTGTGTGCAATTCCAGTATTCACAACTTTGAAAGGAGGTAAAGAGTTGGAGATGAGGTAGCTGAATCTACATAAATTATTTGCAGTCTAGAGAAAATGTCTTACAGGGAGAAATGTTCAGGGAGAAATGTGTTGAATTTTTTTTTTTTTTTGAAGGGCTATTTTTTAACTTACAGATATCATCATAGATGGAAAATATAGAGTACTGAGGACATTAAAATCTAGTAAAGAAAGCCATAACAAGATTTATGTCTGCAAGAAGAAGCCAGACAAATTTAAATTAGGAATAAAGCATGTTTTAAAAACAAATGACCATGATTAATGAATGGAACAACCCAGCAGAGAAATGAATTCTCTGTCTCTCAACATCTCCAAATCAAGAGAGGATACCTTTTGGAAGCTATGCTTTTACTAAATACAGGGCATGTTTTAGTCAAGCAAGGACTGTTGGCTTCAGTACAGGGGTAAAGGGTGAAATTTAATGTCCTATAATAAATGAGTAAAGCTAGATGATCCAATGTTCCCTCTGGCCTAGTTTTTATTAATATCTTATTCTCTTGGATATGTATTTAAGAAAAAAAAAGATAGATCAAAATATACTTCTAAAAGTTGTTCTCTTTTTTATTTTATTACAAGCATCTTCTTGAACTAGATGTACATTTTTTCTTTTATTTCCTCTTTTTTATAGGTATATACACTGTATTTCAGTACATGTAATAGAACAAAACTGAGTTTTGATTTCCCCAAATCAAAAACAAATTCAGAAAATCCTACATCTCTTTGCTCACGTATATCTTTTAATTTGCAATCTACACACAATTATTATCCGTAACAATAGAGACAGTCAAAATACACGCAAGTTGGGGTTTTTTGTTGTTGTTTTGTGAAATGCTGGATGCTTGCTCGCCTCATTATTGCATTAAGTTTTCCAGTGTAGATGTACATTCAACATCAGGTCACAGTTTGAGCTACAGCTGACTTGTCACATCATTAGGTTTGCTAAACCTCTGCTGTGTTTGTAAGCATATTCACTGTGCAGAGGATTCAAAAAGATGAAGACAAAGCATGATGGCCAGGATTTTCTAAAATACATTACATCATTGGCTTAACTGTGGTTTGTCTGAGGTCAACTGAAGTTGTTCTATTGATATCATAGGCAGTATCTTCAGGCTGATGCCAAATGCTTTTAATAACCTTAAGTAGTAGTTCTGCAGCACCCTTATTTTTGAACTTTATAGTATTAAATGACAATAACGTATTAGAGGGAAACTATGACTAACTGTAAAAGGAGAACATTTATTGAATTAGAAGGCACTAGAAAGTAGTGATATGATGGCAAGCACTAAAGTAAACCTGTAATTCCACACTGCCTCTCTCAGACCGAAACCACTACTACTGTAAGCACCAGAACAGTGTCTCATTTTCCCCTGAGTTTTAAGTGGTGGGAGACTGAGCAGTTATCACTGCTAATTCAAAACCACCTTCCCTTTTTCTCTTCTCTCTATTGTTCTCCTATACAGTCAGCAGGAGAGATAATAACATGGAAGCTTACCACCATGACGAAGAATCCAAATGCTTTTAAAGACAGTTAATAACCGATGACACAAGTCAAGAGATAAACATTGCCCTGTTCCTCTCAACTCTGGGTTATAGATAGCTCTTATTAGATGCTTACTATTCCACACAACTCTGACTTTCACCTGTTTCCTAAGCCAGGGATTTCTTCTTGTGCTCCTCTATTAATTTTCTGATGTCACAGTAAAATTCTTGGAGCATTGGATTCATCATTCTTGCCAATTTTAATAACAAGCAATTATTGCCAATCAGTCGAAATTGTTCTATGTTCGTGAACATGCTTTTTGCTGCTCTCATCTTGTTAAATGAATGTGTGCCTTTTATGTCAATTCTGGTCCTGAGTCCTCCCAATAGAGATTGTGATATGAAAGTGAGAAATTTAATAATAAAATGTGTACAAAATCCTTACCAACAACAACAAAAATACAATACCAACAAGAAAAAAAAAAATTGAGCTACTGGTATCTATTTTTAAGGTGTAATGAAGGATGACATTTTAATGCTTTACAGTTCACTTACACAGGTAAAGATGTTCTGATCAGCTGTGGCTCGATAGAGCATAAAGGCATAAAAAGAAATTACTTTGCAGAGAAATAGATAATGTGCAATGTATTTAGGAAGAACAATCAATTGGGTAAGGCCTTGATCATTGATTATAATTCAGATAAAATCTAATTTAAGTATTTCATCTGAGGGGCAAAATTATTCTCTCAAGATTTTTCTGTGAAATTATTTTTTTTGGAAGTGCCTAAATCACCTACAAGCCTAAATCACTTGGTTTATGTTACTAAACAACCTATATGCCTCTGAAAATCTTACCCAGCGATATTAAGTAAGTGCCTTTTCTGTATTTGTTATGCATTTCAGTTCAGCTTCTTTTTCTTTAATATGCCCATACTGAGAGCCAAGTTCAGAATTCTATAAGCCTTTTGTTGTTGCCAGGGCAAATATAAGAGAGATTAAATAGTACTTGGAAATCAATTTTTATGTATGTGACAGCATAAAAGAACAGATTTTTACATAAAAGGCAGCATGTTTAAAATAAAATACAAATAATAAGAGTACATTATAATGAAATGTCTGGAGGGAATGACGCTTCTTTTGATCAGTTTTTAGATGAGGCTATCCTCTGAATCACAAATAAAAATATCTGAATTGTTATTCTGTGGTCCTCTTTCACTAGCCTTGTGGTCAGATTTAAATATTCCAATCTCTTGTCAGCACTTCAGCTGAACACTTCCGTTGCATCTGCAAACAGCAAGGCTGAGAATCATTTGCTTACTTGTCCTATCGGGAGAAAAAATGTCAGACATTTCCCTGCATCTGGGGTAAGGGACACCGGGGAGCTATGTATACTACTTTCTCCTGATGATGTCGGGCAGGGATTAATGATAAATGATTAATGAAGAGATTAGTCAAGCATCTATCGGGAATGGGGTAAATACATTTGGAGCAGAAAGATAGTGTATGATTCCTCAAGGTACTTTCCAGATCTGTCTTCTATTGCTCTATGATAACACGTAAGTCCTTTCTCTCTTGCTGTTTTAGGTTTTTCTCTAAGGGAACTTTTTTCTTAGGAGACTTTTCTCAAGGGCACTTTTCTGGAATGATATGCCCCATGATTAATTGCCCTTAAATAGTACTAAGCTGGCTAAAAGTGGAAGTACATAGGCCAAAAACATTCAGCTACAAAGTAGGGTGCTTCTGCTCACTTCCCTGGAGCTGCCGCAGTTCATAGCAGCTGAGGATATGGCTCCCATACTTCAACTTTCACCTCCAAAATGTAGTGAGCTCATTCTCAACATTTCAAGTGCCAGTGTGGATGAATTCCAACACTGGAAGCACATTTGAACTGGCAAACAGTAAATGGCTGCCATCAGGCATAAGCACTTGTTATATCAAAGCTTTGGCACATTATTTATGGAAGACTTACTCTAATGAATTCCATCCACACCTACCAGATGTGCAATCCAGGATTATGCCAGCTGTTTACTAGAATACTTGATGTCCAATAACATCATGAGTATAACATGACATTCAATTTTAATGATGCTGAATAAGGAAACTTTGTCTTAATATCTTTCTAGAAAATGAAAAAGCAATGTTCTCACATATCCTGATTCAAAACGTTAGTGAAATGTAAGCTGGTCCAGCCCTTATGCAAACACATGTGCTTCTATGCATACAGCCAACCCCAATTGAATCTGCATAAGGCCCTCTGGTACTCATAACAAATAAACCTCATACAGAAAATCTGTGGAACAATAAACCACCAAACAAATTATAAAGGAATCTGATTAGCTAAACAGCATTCACATTATTGGTTTATTTAAAGGTATTTGCAGGAACAAAAGGCCAATTTCTATTAACATTTAATGATTTTGGTTCCCATTGAGAAGACTTCCTCTCCATCAGTGATCCCATTAAAATTAGTGGTATCTCTGACAAATTCAGGTTTTACCAAACATCTGTGAAGACAGCAGAAACTAGTTCTGCTTTTTTTATTGTGCTATACTTATGGAAATAGGATTTCCTTATTTTTATCTTTTTTGTTTGTTTGCTTTTTTGTTTTGTGTGGAACTACCCTACCTGAAATGGTATTCCATCATATAAAATTGAAATAATTTAATATTAATCATTCAATTTCTTGGGCAGGAGCATTTAATTTTCAGGTTCATCTTTAGTAATGTATTGGCTTCATAGTCATCGTGTTTACAAATACGATGATTTACTGATGAGAAGAATGGTTCATTCTTTTAAGATCTAATTAAAGATGGGAAGGCAACAAAGACTTCTTGAAAGTGTTATGCTTTCTGGGATGATAAATATGTGTGATAACCTGTTTGGCTTTATAACTACGTAAGCCACTGACATATCAAATTAGGAAGAAATATAATGTGCTGATAGCAACCCAAATATACACATATCTTAAAACTTTACAATTTTTTTTTTGAAAAAAGATTTGTTTATATGTCTTAATTTAGACAATGAAAAATGCAAACAATTCACACAAGAACTGCACTCACAGGAAAAAATTAAAGTATGGTGTCAGTTTATTGTACTGCTTTTGTAAAAGAGATTTTGTTTGTAATTAGCTACGAGATAGGTCTTTTAAAAGTTCCTTTTCCTTCAAACTGTTCATCAAATTAGGCCTTAGTAAGTTTTGATCTCAGAAAATAGAGTCTCACAATTCATCTTTTTGTGGTTCAAATATCCTTAAATGTGCTAACTTTTCCTGCCCAGGTCTTTGATTTGTTAAATTATCTACTCTTCTGAACGCATATTGTTAATAAGAAAGACTAACTCTGCTGTTGCTGAAAATTCTAGTTTCTGACATTCCAGCTTGCTGTTCCTAGAAGTAAAGCATCACACAGTGATTTAACAACGTAGCCG
The DNA here is from genome assembly GCA_013398815.1 of Ibidorhyncha struthersii. Lineage (NCBI taxonomy): Eukaryota > Metazoa > Chordata > Aves > Charadriiformes > Charadriidae > Ibidorhyncha > Ibidorhyncha struthersii. The sequence goes on from VZSZ01008286.1 coordinate 152,426, forward strand.
TATGCTGGGTATATGTGTATTGTGGTTGTTCAAAAACGGCATGAAGACAGTTATAAAATATTACTTTGTTTATCTTTTCTTGTACAGTAGTAGTAATACTTGTAATCTATTTTTCAAGTCTTCTTTATTTCCCCTGTGGGCCTGATTCTATATCAGACCCATAGGTTGGTATCCTGAAAACAGCATCAGATTAACATTTCTGTGTTGAAATATACCATTCCTAAGCTTTCATTGGTAAAAGCATTGTTAGAATTCCTGCATTTCAATGGTATTTGATAGATGGACAATACTTGGCAATGCATATCAATGTCTTTTATTCTGCTTCTGGATGCAAATATACATGTGGAAAAAAGTGAGAGATCTTGGCATGAAAAATATCTTTCATTATCAAAACAGAATTTCCTCACCTCAGTCTGAATGAGCTTTGTTCATCAGTCTTTTCCATTGTTTCATTGGCAGCTCTGGTGCAAAACTTACTGAAGTCAGTAGGTTTTGAACTGTTTCCTAATGTTCCAAGGTCATGAACATATTTTTTATTTTTGAATATCCTTATAAAAGGAGTAGTGTGTATCAAAAAATATCTTAACCCTCCCAAAAAAAAGAAAAAAAAATTTGAAGGTAAATATAAATCCACGCATCCGAAAATTTATTTAAGCTTTGTACTTCAGTCTCTAGTGTTACCAACTTAGAGTAAGTACTTACTTCTATCACATACATACCTGTTTTTCATTCATGATTAAATAGTTATGTATATTCGATTTCTGCAAAGCACTTTGAAATAGGACATCAATGCTTTCAGGTTTGTTGGAGAATGTTACGATTTCCCTACTTTGTTGAATAAGGAGCACCGTGCATTTCCTGAGGAAACATCCTAAAATATGGATATGCGTGTGATGTTAGTAAAATAACATTCACATTTAACAGTGAATACATTTTTATTGCTTGTGTTTTGGTTAACATAATTGGTCTTTTGAGAACAAGATGAGGCCCAGGATAATAAATTCTGAACAAAAAAGTGAGAGCAGGTTGAATAACACCTTGCTGGTAGATTTTGAGAGTAGAAACTGAGTGAATGCAGATTGAGGCGGGGAGGGGGGCGGGGGGGTAGAGGAAGGGAATGTGGTTTGCAAGGTATTTCCTACTACTATTATTAGTGCACCCATGTAATGAGTTCCTGATTGTCTCTATCCATTTCAGCAGGTTACCTGGAGACAACTTAACCCGTCTTAAAGACCTATACATGATCTGTGTCCAAACACAAAAGCCTCAAGCTCACTTCAAACTCTCCAGGAATACTGGCAGACAGTCTTTATTTGCTAATCATACCATATGCAGGTAAAAAGTTGCCAAGAGCTAGACCAAACCAGAAGTATCTCCCAGTCAATTATGTGCTTGCACAGCACTCATTTTTAGGAGCCAAATTTTAATAAACAAATTCTTTTGCCATTTGTCCCTGTTGACTTTGCTCAGTCTTAACAATGCAAAAACTATCCCTTTCCTAAAACTTCTCTCTTTGGACACATCTCCAAACCTCCGACATGTAATAGCAACTCATTATTCATTCCTGTTTCATTGGCAAGTACATCTGCTGACAGTGTCCAGGGAGAACTGGAGCTTCCTGTCCTCATAACTTTCCAAGTGTCTGCTGAAAGGCAGCATAGTCTCCCATATCTAGACATTACCAATCATGTCCAAGAATATAATACAAAAATAATAAGTGTAACAACAAACAGGAGGAAATGTGGTACCTTATGTGACCTTAGTTAAAAAGTTGTTCTGTCTTCTCCTTGAACAGGTTACAAAGGGTAATGCAATTTAATAGGCTTGGGAATATTTTTGGCACTTCACGGTAGAGACAAAGTTGACTTAATAGGTTAGGTATATCGCTGTGTATTTTAACTAAACACAAAATTGTTGTGATCAATAGAAAAACATCTGGCCTTTCAACAGTAAGGTATGTAGTGCGGACATAAATTTAATGCACTTGAAACCTGAAAGCAGGCTCAGAGCTTTATGGTATATCTATATAGATACAACCGGTGCTAGGAATTGTCACCAGGACACTGTTTATATGTGCATTTGTCTAGCTTTTATCTGCTATTTATAATACCTTTATCTTTGTATATGTACGTATGTGTGTGGTATGTGTATAGAGAGAAAGAGAGAGAGAATATGCTCTAAGCTTACACAGCTACAGCAAAGTCTCATAATCTTTTATTAATATTTCATCACTTACATTTTTCCCAATTGTAGTTGTGTACAAAAGAAAAAATAAAATAAAGGAAAGACAGCAGCGAGAAAGAGAGCAAGCAGACACACTGTGACAATTTTTATAAAAACTTAGAGGATGCTCTGTCTTCCATAAAAATTAAAAAATAATTTGATGAAAAATACATGCCCATTGACACTTAACATTTCCAGGGAAGTATTTATTGTATAGTCACTGTGAAACAGAGACAAAACCTTCATTTATATATTCATTTGCCATTTCATGAGACTGAGCTGCAGCTTGCTATAGAAAAGAAGCATTCTCTGGCCATTTATTTAGATAATATTATGCCTCCTTTGTATGCAACCTTGTCATATAAATATCATGATTCTACAGTTAAAGTATTGTCAATAAGTATGAATTGTGTCACCTCTAATGAAGAAGGTTAATCTTTTTTAGAAGAAGGAATGTATTAAGCCCTCCATAAAGCCAGTGTTAAACACAAAAGCAAAGTAGTACACCTGAAAGCAGCCTCCTAATCGTGGGGCTGGACCAGGCTTAAGTCAATCCTGTTTCTAGACTTAACCAACATCCACTCATGAATGGGATATGTGTGGTCTTTCACAAATTAATATAGATTCTTCTTCACTATAGTTTTCTTTTTCTCCCGCATATGGGGAAAGAGGTTTACAGATTTGTAGAGGCTTACAAGTTTACAGGTGAAGAGGATTGCAGATTTTTACTACCATTTAACCTCTTAGTACCATTCTTACCTCTTTCATTAAATGTGCAGCTGATTAGAGAAACATTTAATTGATTTAGGAATGGACAATAAGGAAGTACTTATTTATTTATTTATTATTTTAGTTGTTGGGTCATGAAAAATTAAAAAAAAAAGTCTGAAAGTGATTCAAAAGGAAAAATATTTCTCTTCTGTGGTGAAATTTAAAGCTTAACAAAATGTTATCATGCAGGCTGACACTCAAACTGCCTAATTCCCTCTAACCTAATACTCAGATAGAATTTAAAGCATTTATGTCTCAGACTGATCCATTCCACCTGAGCTGGTGACATGAAATCTGGACACCTTTGTTTCGGAAGATAAAGCTCGTAATGTGCTTAAACCTAAGCTCTAACATATGTTTGAAAGTAGCACCTGGTTCCCACCTAACCCCCTTTATGATTCACAGATGGGCTGGGAAACAGCTACTCATTTGGAATTCCCAATATGTAAGATATGATCTTAGCAAGACAATACACTCAGACAGTCTAGAGTTTTAATTAAAAGCTACAGCCAGATGAAGAATCTTACTGCAATTAATTCTGATAATTCAAATACTTACCCAGAAAGATATGGATGCGCATACGAGAACTTCAGCACTGTGAGAGGTGTCAGAGCTACAGCTGCTGCAACCAGGAGAGGGACTTACGCACCAAAGAACAGGCTAGGCAAGACCAGCTTCATCTGTGTCCCCCTGACGAGCCTGAGCTACTCTGGGGAAATGACTGCAAGAATTAGTGATTCAGAGAGCAAGACAAAAAGTCTGGTTGGTAGTATAATCCTTAAGGCATTTAGTCCAGGCTAGGGACACCTGGACTCCAATCCATTTCCAAACAACATTTATATATTTTAAAGAATGATTCTGTAATGTGAGAAAAGAAAGATTCCTTAAATAAATGTTAACATTTAAGTCACTACTTTCCATCCTTACTCCACTAAAGTGGACTCTCTAATGTTTTCACAGTCGTGTTCAGATTTATGCCTTGGCTACCGTGCAGAAGAAAGTTATTTTAATAGAATCACCTCCTTAGTTTTCTCCTCCCACATCTGGGTTTTAAAAGAAAATGGTAGCCACTTCTGCATTCTCTGAAGTGCAGGTTTCCTAATGTAGCTGTACCCAAGTGGGGAAAAAAATAGCTTTCTGATTTTGGTTGGGTTTAAGACATAAAGCTGCTCTGGCATATAAAAATAGAAACTATGCTGGGAATGCAGAGGCACCTGAGGAATGTTCGTTTCAAGCGCTAACGTGTCTATATGCCTTGGCACTCCGACAATCAGGCATCCGTTGAATGGGGGTTTTCAGGATCATAAATTTGGACCTAGACACACTGTTCCCAGTTTATAGCCTTTTTCATGTCTTACCTTGTGAAAATGTTGCCCACAGCTGTAAGGAAAAAAATATGTCTTTCCCTGACATTTATATCACAGTATTATTAGGAATGTTGATAAAAGCGATTCTCTAGTTTGATTTTTAAACCCTTTTTTAATTATTAAACACACTTACCCTTTCTGTTTCAAGTCATATAATGTTTCTATCTTAGATAAATAACACGTTCTCTTATATATTTATTTACAAGAATATATTGCTGACCATTTCCATTGAACGTTATTATGAAGTAAAATCTGAAAATAGTTATTTGAAACAAATTGTCCAATTTAGTGTTTAGTATACTACTGTACAAATGTCTTTGATGAAAAGTGTTTTTCTTTCTCCAAAACAAAAATGCATAATCCTAAATGTGCAGTCACTGAAAATTACTAAATTCCATTTAATGCAATTAGTTTCAAAGTTGAAAAAATGAGAGAGATTCCTTTGAACAGGTTCTATTCTAAGTTAAAAGACTTATTCCAATTTAGAAAACATGAGCATTCCTTCAGAAGGAAAGGAAGAGCTTAGAGAAAAAGCCCGACATATCATGTTATAATGCGCCATTGTCTTAATACCATCAAAATATCACCAGAAACCACTCGAGGATTCTCTGCTGAGCTGCAGAGGCTTGTTCACCCATCACTAGACATTCAAATGGAAGAAAGAAATCCCCTGTAAGACCAGCTAAAAGGCTGCAAATTATCCTTCCTTTCATCTGACAGACTTGTCTTGGACAGAGAATGCTGAAATGGATCTGAAAAATAGCAGAAAGATGCACCCTTGCCTTTGAAAGTTACATATATACATATATATTATGTGTGCAGGTATATATATATGGAAGTCGTGTCAGGTGTCACACTGAACTGCTTCTCCGCCTGCCTCACCTTAGCTACTGAGGTAGATTTTGTGAACTCCAACAACGCTATGTGGTTTCTTGAAGGTCTTGTCTGTGCAAATGTAAAGGGAAGGAAGGAACAGATTTATCAAACGTGAACTGAAAGCACTCTAAGCCACTGGGCTGGTACTCCTATATCAGACAAAACTTGGTCTTTGATGGGTGAGATGATGTCGAAGTCAGTGTTTCAGGCAAATCAGTCAGCGGGCAGTGTATAGGCACTGGTCCACAGCTTCCTAGTCATGCCTCCCTCGTCAGCCCAAGTGCCATTCTGCCCTTGGCTTTGCTAGCTTTTTTACTACAGGCTGGGGGTAAGGGAAGTTCTAGATGTACAGCTCTGTTTTCCAGCCTGGAAGCAGTCAAATGTGGAGAAGTCTGTGGGGAAAAGTGCTATAGTTTCTTATTTCACTGCAAGCCATGATACAGCTATGCACTTTGGACCTTAAATGATAAGTGTGTCACACACATTTGTAAGCATGCCTTCACAGCTCGCTCGAGAAGTTAAAAGCTGCTTGACGCCTGTATATGGAATACCCTTTTTTCATTATTTGTACCATTGGCCTTAATCCAGTTCCCTGCTGTTAACTTTCTTTTCCCTTTCTGACTGTTGGACAGATATTTTCAGATAATGTCTTCTGATGGCATACTAGCTCTTGCAGTTCATTTTAATGCTGATCTTAAGAATTCCTGACTGTACAAGCAGTTAAAAGTCTGATAAGGGCAGAGAATGTGGGCAGAAGACGGGAATACTCACTCCCACAATGCTACCTGCTCATTTTGGTGTTATGAAATTGCTTTTTACAAGTTTTTTTCCAAATAATTCTGTCATGAACTTATAATGGAATCATATTGTTAAGTCCCTTCAGACTTTGAAATAGTTGTCAGCTGTGAGGTTGTTTAATGAAATTTAACCAGTCGAAAAGTTTGCTATATTTTTCTTTTATTTTTTTTTTCCCCCAGTCACATTTTTATAAGAGTAAGACTTAGGAGTGGTGATAGAGAAAGTTTTTAATTTTTATGAGAAGGGGAAGAAAAGAATAAATTGAGTGAATTACCTTTGCAAACAGATCTCTGATTACAGTTGATGCTCTGGGACTATCAGCAGTGTTAAGACCAATAAACAATTTGCTAATACTAAGCCAAGTTCTAACTCTCTAGCTACTAATTTTAGGTAGAAAAATTGTTTTCATTCTTAATATGCTTTTCTTTCACTTACGCGCTTTTGATATCCTTTGCTGAGTGAAAAGGTAAAAATGGGCTCCATATAAGTCTAAATAGATAATTTTACTGTAATTTTCATCCTTTGCTCAGTATTTATTGCCTAATTTTCACTTTTATTATCTTTTTTCAGATTTGAATAAGAGAACAAGTAAAATAAATTCCAATATTAACACTAGAATTACCTTAGGTGATACTAAAGGAAAAAGCTTTATTTAGATCTCACATTTTTTTACCATGTGACCATGTGCTTTTTCACTGGAGCTTGCCTTTTTTTTTTAAATATATTTTAAGTTAGCTAGGTTTGTACTATGAGGAAAAATACTAAAAGAAACACATTAACAGTATTCAAATTTAGGTTCTTCAGTTTTTCAATGCCTCTCACAAAATCTAAGCTATTTTTCAGATACCCTGAGCTCCCAGTAAAACAGTTACAGGGCAGACTGTGAACCTGTGAACACCAAAAAGAGAAAAAAACGTAAAGAGAAAGAGAAAGAGAAAGAGAAAGAGAAAGAGAAAGAGAAAGAGAAAGAGAAAGAGAAAGAGAAAGAGAAAGAGAAAGAGAAAGAGAAAGAGAAAGAGAAAGAGAAAGAGAAAGAGAAAGAGAAAGAGAAAGCGAAAGAGAAAGAGAAAGAGAGAGAAAGAGAGAGAGAAAGAGAAAGAGAAAGAGAGAGAGAGAAAGAGAGAGAGAGAAAGAGAGAGAGAGAAAGAGAGAGAGAGAAAGAGAGAGAGAGAAAGAGAGAGAGAGAAAGAGAGAGAGAGAAAGAGAGAGAGAGAAAGAGAGAGAGAGAAAGAGAGAGAGAGAAAGAGAGAGAGAGAAAGAGAGAGAGAGAAAGAGAGAGAGAGAAAGAGAGAGAGAGAAAGAGAGAGAGAGAAAGAGAGAGAGAGAAAGAGAGAGAGAGAAAGAGAGAGAGAGAAAGAGAGAGAGAGAAAGAGAGAGAGAGAAAGAGAGAGAGAGAAAGAGAGAGAGAGAAAGAGAGAGAGAGAAAGAGAGAGAGAGAAAGAGAGAGAGAGAAAGAGAGAGAGAGAAAGAGAGAGAGAGAAAGAGAGAGAGAGAAAGAGAGAGAGAGAAAGAGAGAGAGAGAAAGAGAGAGAGAGAAAGAGAGAGAGAGAAAGAGAGAGAGAGAAAGAGAGAGAGAGAAAGAGAGAGAGAGAAAGAGAGAGAGAGAAAGAGAGAGAGAGAAAGAGAGAGAGAGAAAGAGAGAGAGAGAAAGAGAGAGAGAGAAAGAGAGAGAGAGAAAGAGAGAGAGAGAAAGAGAGAGAGAGAAAGAGAGAGAGAGAAAGAGAGAGAGAGAAAGAGAGAGAGAGAAAGAGAGAGAGAGAAAGAGAGAGAGAGAAAGAGAGAGAGAGAAAGAGAGAGAGAGAAAGAGAGAGAGAAGAAAAAGAAAAAGAAAAAAGAAAAGCCCTTGACTTGAATGATGTGCTCCCTCTAACATAGAAACCAATTTTATATCCTTTGTTGTCTGTTTGACTTCACCTTTAAAAACAGGAATAATGAAATAAAACATAAAAAGGAAAATAAAATATTCACTTGCAGTAACTAGAAGGTGTTGTTTATATTTAGAATAAGAAATAGTTTTGTATATAGGTTGTAGCCTTTTTATTATATCTGCACAGAGGTGTCAGGAAGATTAGTTAGCTGATGTTTGTAAAGCTCTATACAATTGTTGAGTGTTATCTAATTACTCCTAGTTGTACATAGCCTGATGAATATCTCGTTTTAAAAAAAAGTCTGAAAGATTTATTAATGAGTCAGATAGCTATCCTAGCACAGAGAAGGTAGCACCAGGAAGGCAGACCTACAGAAGAATGGTTTTCAGACACATTTTCAATGGACTGGGAAGGGCAATGTACCTCAAAAAGGGAATGCATAACCAGGGACAGCATTGTAGTGGTAACAAAGAAGGACAAAATCATGGAGCTGTTCCTCAGTTGTAGGTGACCCTGCTCTGGCAGGGGGGTTGGACTAGATCTCCAGAGGTCCCTTTCAACCCTGACTATTCTGTGATTCTGTGATTCTGTGATGCACTTTGCCATTGCTCCCCTGCCCTGCACTGCTGCCATCGTTGGTGGGAATGCCACTGTGCGTGATGACAACTGCAAAACAGGCAAATGTGACGATAGCCAACTGAGAGTCCGGGGTACTTTCCTGCCGACAAGCATCCAGAACCTTTTGAGAGGCTGTATTTTTTCTCCTTCCATCCACTTCTGCAGGAAAGCACGTCTCCCATGGATCCTGTGTTAGATCTGCTAGCACACGTGAGTGTCTCAGCTAAAAGATAGCAATAGTGTACTATATGTCCAATGCATTTGCATGGGCTTGAAGATATGACGTAAGACCTATGAATTATCATCTTCCTGGATGGATATTAGGTATTCCAGTGCTCCTGAAGTGCCTCCAGACACCTGTATTTTAGCAATACCTAGGGATCTAATCTAAACTCAGCAGAATCATTCAGCTCCGCTAAGTGTACTGACAAGATTTCCATTGAATGTAATATAATCTTGTGGTCTACAGGTGATGTAGAGACCTTAAGATAGACACCTAGATTTAGGTGTCTTAGTCTCAAACTGAATCCCATCCAAAGAGTTTCTTCCTCGATTAAAAGGTGGCATTGGATAGCCGGTACATAGATAATCACACAGATACAGATCGTTTGTCTCTTCTTTGTTGTTGAATCATAAGAAAAGAATAAGTGTTATTAATAGAGCTCCCCTATGCAGCTTTCTCCTGCTGGCTGCTGGCAGAGCTGTCCTGCACAGCATTTTCTGTTTAGCTGACCGCCTAAGGTTTCTGTGTAACCTCCAAATCTGCTGGGTACTATAGTTCTTGGCTGCTCTGTAGGAACCTTTTCTTGGTTGAACACCAGGACATGCATGAAGTCAAAGGATCTCACAATGGGTTCCTGGGCACCAGCCATGCTAGCTTATCTGGTCAGTGTATTATTTTAATATTTCTTTTCTTATTTTTTTGTGGAAAATTATCAGCTATAACAACCTTTAGTAAGAGTCAAGTTGCTTGCAAAAATGTTGTAATATTCTTATAATAGTCTTACAGGTATTAAAAATGTTTCCAGATGTTCCATTTTCCTTTTTTTGTCCACTGTTATTTTGTCAGCCTTTCTGAGCTTTGACATGCCTATTGGGGCTGCTTTCAAAGTACCTATATGCTTCAGCTATTTAGACAATATTTTATAGAAATCTGGCTTCTAATGATTCTTCTCGATATATGCCTGAGCATGATGGCAGTCTTTGGTTAATTATAAGCCTATATATCTAAAACGATTTGGGAGGGTGCAGCTGCCAGAATGGGTAAGTCCTGTATTATTCACTTGTGTCATATATTATAAAGGACCTGGACACAAAAATTTGTAAGCAAAGGAACTACATCAAAAGATAAATAGACTAAAGTGAATGTGAAGTGGAAGAGAAGGGTGAGTGTGGAGGTCTAACAAAAGCTGAGTAGTTAGGAATATGTCTGCACATATCTTAGAGCAAAAAAAAAATCATTCTGAGGTACCCATGTTCTTATTCCAGTATATAAACTCTTTTTAAAAATAATTAAAAAAAAGTTATGTGTGAATATCAAGACTGAATAGCTAAAGAAGACTTAAACATTTTTTAAAATATCCCTAATCATCCTACTAGTCTTCACACAGATATAAAGTCTTCTTATCTTTGTTGTTGTGTATTTGTAAATGGGATGGAAATAATCTCATTTATTTTTGAAAATAAAACATAAGCAATCATCTTTTGTGTGCAGTAGGGAAAAGGCATGTGAAGAAGTGTGAAGGAGAAGAAGGCATACAGGTGAGGAAGAGGAATCTACCAGAAACAGAGATACAGCTAAGGAATGATGTGTAGAAAGAGTAATGTAGAAATGCTGGCCCAGTGAAAGAACAAAGGAATTTTTTTTTCCTTCTCTTTTCCTAACTGAAAAAAAAACCCTCTAGTTAATTAGAAGAGACGCACGACACCTAATAGCCAAAAACTCCCAAGTTCCAAACCTGCATCTGAAAATGACTGCTGTAGCGGTGGGTAATTCACTTTACCTCTCTGAGTTTTCCTATATGTAATTTGGAGATAAGTATTTATCCGCCTCATAAGAGTTGTATGAGGAAAATTAGTAAATATATGTGCGTAGCTTGATGTTAAAACTATTTTGATTTTTAAGCAGGATTTGGTTATTTTGTCTTATATGTCTTGAATGTTTTTACTGCGGCTGGTGTAAACATAGTTGTGGTGTCAGACATTCTGAACCAAAACCCTCCCACAAGAACTTTTAAATGAGATTTAAATTAACCAAACGGGATCAAACATTGTCCTCTGAATGTAATAATCTTTGCCTTGTAGAATTATGGAAAAGTAATTAAAAAGCTGAATATAAGGATCCCACATCGTGTTTCCCGGTTCATTCTTGCATGTAACATTTCATGCAAATCAGATTATGTTGTTTGACTTAAAAATTACTGGGCCAGATTCTCAGTTGAACTGAAAGCAATGGAGTGGAGCTGATTTACACAAGCTGTTGGTCTGATCCATGATATTTATTTAACTTATTCAGATGTCAAAAAAAAAAAAAAAAGAAAGAGAACTTTCTTTCAATTTTACCTTTTTCTTTTTCCCCTTCAGAGTAAGATTATAGCTTTGGTTCCTGGTAAGCAACATTTAACTGGTGAGTCCCATGCAAAACTACAAAGGGCTGGAATTTGACTTCAGGCACAACTCTGAGCAAAGAGTGTGCCCACCCCCACCACAACCACAGGAGGCATTGTATCTCACAGACCCAATTCCTTCCCTCTTTCTTTTTACATCTTAGAAGTTAATAACTTATTACTAGTGAATCTCAACACCAAATACCTGCTGTGAGTTGGCTCAGTTATTTTGGTTAGGGGAAGGGGGAAGTGAACCATTCAACTTTGTCATGCTCTCATCACATATCACTAGTTGAGAACCAGACTCAGGAATGGCGTATAAAAATCAGTTGGAAAAAGAGAATTTGACCATGACTGCTCTTCAGCTTCTTTGGGTTTTCGTCTTGTCTTCAGATTCTACTGAAATTGAAAGATCATTATCATAAAGATTATGGAGGGAAATAGCAAATTAAGGTCAAGTTCCCTACATGTTCCTAGACTTTTAATTCCATTTCCAGATTTGCTTTCGTAATTACTGTGACTTTAATTATCATAATTTAATGGAAGAAACAGGGGGATCCATATTGGTTAGGTGGGTTACAGAGACAGCGAAAAATCACATTTTGGTTTCTGGAAAATGAATAAATACTTTATTGGATACATGTATTTTTACCTCACTTACTCAACCCACCTCCAGCAGGATATCTTAATTATCAAAAATCACTTCTAATAACATGTTTGTCATCCAAACATTTCCTGCTTTTACTTTTTTTACACCACCACCACCACCACCACCACCCCACTGCCTACAGGGTGTCTATTTCTTTACATTAGACTATGTTGTTGTGGCTAACAGCCAGAGGCAAGTTCGACAGCTGGTGTGAGAAAGTTTTATTTTGTGGAACATCATGTAAGCATTGTTCTTTACATGGCAATAACTCCTTTACTAAATTGCAGTGAGGAGCATCTACATTTGTTCATCAGATGGCAGTGAAAAGCAGGATGGATCCCAAATCCATTAACTGAAGAAATGAATGTATAAAATTTACTCAGAAACTATTCACAGTTTTTTTGATCCTTTTAAAAGGAACACTTATAGAAGCAGATATTTCTAGCTCAGGAGCAGTGAAGCCTGATGAAAAAAATATAAGATGCAGAGATAGGAGTTCATAAATTCTGATCCATGTTTTCTTGAGACAAATTGAAGAAAATTAGACAGCTATCTGGCCAGACCTCATTTGGAAAATACTTTTTTGAAGATTCTGGGGCTTCTTGTGTGTTCTACTTACCCTGCCGTATTTGGATTAAGACAACTAGAAAATATATGGTTCCAAATTAGTCAACATGTCCACATGCTCACCCTCCAAAAGCTTAGCATTTCTTCATTTTATTATTGTGAGAAACCTGCTGGGAAGTACTTCTTATTAGTTTTATCCTAAAAAGGGGGATTGTACCAGGCAAGGAAATCAATATAAATGGATAAAAATCTTCGCATAAATCTGTTGGAATAGAGAGCAATTTGCGTGTATGTTTTCACGTTGAGAGCTATGGAGTTCACACAGCTAAATGAAATACTTCTGGAATGTATTTGTAAACAAAAACGATTTTCTTATGAACTGTATGTCAAGTACTAGTTTGAATGTAATTATACTGATTGCTACCTCTGGAGTTTCATTTCCCTGAAATATAACTTTTTTTTCTGCTAGACTATGAAGTACAGATTCAACGCCAAGAAGGGATGATTTCTGGGCTGTGTCTGAACTGGGGGACCCACAAGTGAGTCTGAGCTTATGGTGCATGTTCTGGCCATATCGCATACCCACTCTCTGTATCCTGGCTTTTGCAAGAAAGAAGCCTGGATATCATCAAATCGTAGAACCGTAGAATAGCTTGGGTTAGAAGGAACCTTTAGAGGTCACCTAGTTTAACCTTCCCTGCAATAAGCTGGGACATCTTCAACTAGATCAGGTTGCTCAGAGCCCCATCCAACCTGACCTTGAATGTTTCCAGGGATGGGACATCTACCACCTGTCTAGGCAACCTGTTCCAGTGTCCAAGGCTTAGTGTGTTCTTAAGCAGGTCCTCATGGTCCACTTCCAGAGAAGTGTGTATATGTGTGTGTTTGTGTGTGTGCACGTGCATGAGTAAGGCTAGGACAATAGTGCTGCAGCACACGTTTTTAGAAATTGAAACAGGTATAAATATTTATTAGTATGAGAAACAATTTTTCTCCAATTGTAAAAAGTTCTTTGGTACTGACTGTTGCTACTCTGGCCACATTAGGTAGATCCATGTTAGTAAGCTGAACATGGCACAGACTTGTGCCCTGGTGTTCAATCATGCATATAGATTTCTTAAAGGACTTGTAAAGGTTCATTCCTACTTGTTTGTGCAACCATATACTCTTCTAACGGCACTGACTCTGTTTTAGACAAAAACAGTAGAAAAAAAAAAAAAGTCTTTTGAAGACTGCTTATTATCTTGTTTGTCTTGGAAAATAATTTTCCCTATAGCTATCGCAGTTACAAAAATACTAAATGACTGTATTCATACCACCTTCTAGAGGTGTCAGCTATAAGCATTACAGATATTTTTGCACCCTAAGTCAAATTAAGAATGAGAATTTTAGATTGTCTTGGCTAATATTTGCATATCTGGCCAGCTCTACTGTCAGTTAAAGGAAAAGCATTCAGAACCTAATCTAAGCAAACAGCAAACAGCTTTGGGAGTCTAACTTAAATATCCCTCTTGTTCTCTCCATTGACTCTAGAGTCAGTAGATAAGGCAAGGTGAAAGACTCTGTTCCTGGAAATCTGTCGTCATGGTGCCTAACTGAAACACCTTTGGAAGACTAAATACCAACTATGACAACTTGTCTTCCCATATAAGGGCTTTTTGAGTTTTGTTTTAATTTATTTCTTAATAATTTGGTTATGGCATGACTCATACTACCTGGCACACTGACAAATGCCCAATTCCTAAGTTTTAATCTTCCCAGGCAAATCACTGGTACGTACAGGAAAAAAACAGTACATCTGTTTTCTTATTTACAGTAAGGCAATAATTGTATTCAATACAGAATGATTTGGATTTAACTAAAAATGTTTAAAAATATGTAAATTCTACTGCCACCTCTCTTCTTAATTTTGATGTTAAAATCTTATATTTAGGAGAATCATATAGCACTTTTGCTCTTATTTTTGTAGAGTACACACTATTGTTTGCTACTAAAACTGAAAAGCTGGATGGTTGATCCAGCTGTTAAATCATGTCTACAATGTATCATAAACAGCCAAAAGATATAAAGCAAGAGTCTAATTGACCAATACTTGGGTAGTGTGTGACATTATGTAGCTGTTTTAGCTGGCCTTGTAACATCACAGAAATCTATAACTTCATACTTCATGAGTCAGGATCAATAAACCTGCCATTACAGACTCCAAAATCAATCTTGCCTTACATGCTCCCCCTTCCTTTACTTCTTCCTCTTTTTTCCTCTACTTCCAGCAAAACAAAACAAACTGCTGTGAGAATATACAATCTTTTGGTCTAAGTAAAACAGATTAATTAGGAATGTGTATTCTATAGGCAAAGTCACTTACCACCCTCTTCAGGGCTGGGTGTTGAAACAAACACTTCAGAGCTCTCACCTGCAGCCAATCCGGTATTCCACTAGAGCCATAGGCCCTCCTTCATCTCTCATTTTTTAAAGTTATTGTGACTTACGTTTAACATTATCAGCCTTAGGCAAGTGAAGACTTCAAGTAAAATTGAGAAGCCAACCCCTAATTTATCCTGTAATGTTTGCAATTCCTCTGTTCTTCTTTCTGAGAACTCATTTTACAAACTCAATATCCAATATTTTGATTTCTGTCTTTGCCATCCTACTGTACTTTCGTCCCCCCTAGTTCAGGACTGAAACCTTGTAGGCACTACACTTCATCTACGTACCTCCTTAACCATGTACCCAGATGTCTTAAAGCCTCTACCATACAAACTGCATTTGTCTACCACAGGAATTTCATAAGCCCAGTCATTCAAAAAGCAATGTAGGGCACTGCTTTCATTCTAAAAATGTTACTGCAGCAGTTGTGTCATGAGAAAAATTTGTGTAATGTCTCTTTGGCCTTGTAGCACATGCTAAATGATTTTAAATCCTTACCCTTTTGGGAAGGAGGAGTAAGCTCCTTCAGTGTCCTATAGAGAAAGAAGATGTTCACAGGAAGAGCATCCCTGGATCTTTGGAAGTCCAAGAAATCACTTACCTACATATTCTTAAGGTTTGTCCTAGTTATCAGAGAAAAAGGGAAAGAAAAAAGAATGTGAATATTGCCACCATCTAAATGACCAAAATGATGGTAAAAACTACCCCATGTTCCTTTCATAGGGGATTTTTTTTGTTGTTCACTCAGTGCAAATCTAGTTATTTTGTTGCCAATAGCTTGGCTTGCCATTTAAGTGTCTGAAAGAATAAGCTCCAAGGAAATACAGGAACCATGTATGAAAACAGTTTTAACAGGTTAAAAAAACTATGGTTAAAAAAACTACAACTGTTTGAAGAGGATAAGCCAAAATCTCAAAAGCAGGCAAGAAAGTTGCAAGATCTTTGAGCTGATTTATTTATAAAGTATGTCATTTCAGTATTTTTCACCAAGGCAAATCTGCTAATAGATCTAAGATTTTATCTTGCAAAATGAATATACAAATAGTATGTTTTCAACATCATACAGCTCCTGGCACTAACTGAACCCCAACAATTTGAATACTAATCTCTTCTGAGCACAGATTTTCTGTATTTTCCTCATTATTTATTTATATTTCCAAATAGCCCAGACACCACTTAGGATGTGGTTTAATAACCCTAGCTCATACTGTTGAGCTATTAGTGCTCTTGTAGAGAGCATTTTTTGGCATTTATTTTGCTGTGTCAACCCACTGGAGCACTTAACAAAGGTTGGTAAATTAGAAGTTTGAGAAAGGAAGGAGAACAGTTAGCAGGTGTTGTGCATTTGCAGAGCTGCACTTGCTACACTGAACATGTAATCTGAGAAAGATATTGGCTTAAAATGGCAGAGAACAATGAAAAAATGATGATGTATGGCAAAATTATTTTTTCTTGGCATTTTTTCATGGGTTCTGGCATCAATTTTGCCCATTTATAGAAAGGGCAGAGCAGTTCCTCCACACAAGATGCCATGTCATCCTTAATTGGCTTCTCTGATCTTTCTGAAAAGGGGATGTGGATTCTTTCCAAGATTAATGACTGTGCATCTGTTAGTATAACAGTGAGGCAGATTTGTGATCAATAGACCTACACATGTATCTGAAGAGACCAGTGAATGAATCTAATCATGTAATTTCAAAAAATGGGCCATTCTACAGGTCATCTGTGTCTCTTTATTTTGATGGTATTTGATTCTGCTATGATATTTTAAATGCTCANGACTTTCTCCAAAACAATTTCTTAACAAAAAAGGACAACTAATGAAAAATCAGTCATAAATCATGACTTCTTATAACTGAACAGACAAATGAAAGAAAAATGCAGAGCATTTAATGAATTTTTTAAATTATCTCTCCTGTTTGGTAGAACGATTGCCTTGAGAATGGCTCCATCTCTTATAATTTCTGGATTGACTGACTTCCCCTCCTCTAATTGTCTACCAATAGTAGTACGGGGATTGCTACACACCTTTCTAAAAGGGAAAACAGTATTGACAGATGTTTCAGATGTGTTTTGAGCTTTTTTTATTGTGACAACCTCTGAAAACAAGAAGAAATGTGATTCCAGTCAAATTAAATTAAAGATCTCTAATTAGTTGCAATAGTACATGGAGGCGAACCTTGACCAACCTGTCCTTAGTAGACCACAAGCAGGTTCTCCTTTAACCACTATGGAAGCTTTTCAGACTATAGAACATTTTCTGTACAGATCGTGTTTGTCCTGTTTTTAGTTGTGCTGTCAAATACTGGTAATGCAAGCATAGAAAAGGAAGGAACAGTGTGAAAGTGTACATTTTAACTGCAATGTATGCAACAATATTGACTTTAAAAACTGACCAGAAGGCTTGCTCTTTTATGTGTGATAGTATGGTCTCTATGCAAATAAAATTGCCACTGAAGTACACTGCCTGAGAAACAACTGCAGAATTTTATATGAGTCATTCCTTTCTTGCACAGGAAAATAAAGTGTTAAGGTTGTGTCCTAATGCTGTAGGGATGAACTTCTTGTCTACCTTGGATTAAAAATCTGAGCTCAAAGAGAATGAACGGAGGTTGTAGATCTCAGTATTTCCCTTTCACGCCAAAACACAAACCATCACTAGCTGTCACCAGCCTTCAATAACTTTAGATCTTCTTCCACTCTGTTAGTAATGTGAGAAAAAAACTCTGAAAACACATCTCCAACCTTACACACACGTAATAAAGGCTATGAACCAACATGGCCAAGCAATAGGTATTTTGTTTCTTTCAGGAGACCTATAGGTTTTGTGAAAATAAGATGATCACCATCTCACTTTGCACAGAAGGAAGAGGTAATTATGCTTTTCAGTCAATGAATGCAAAAGAAACTGCATATGTATATGAATTCTGATACGCCTTGTGAGTTGTTTTGGCCATGGAAGAGGGTGAATTCAGACTCAAATGAACATACTATGCCACTAGCAGTGACTTATCTGCTTGTAAGAAACAGTACTTCAAAGGAGGTGAAGAACAGGTCTAGCTGAGCATTCTGAAGCTGTTATCACTAATTAAAAAATAGTATTAAGCTAGAGGTATTTGTCAAATTAAAAAATGGTAAACATGCTGACATAACACCAATAAGAAAAGGGTCAACAAGATAAGTAAAGCTAAATTATAAAGGAATTGTTTGATTTTTTTCACGGTACTACACAGGGAGGCTTCTGAGTGAGGCTAAGCTTTACCACCTTTTCACAACACAAGGAATCTTTTATTTTTATGCCAGCTGTACTGATACCTTGTACCAAGGTTTGATAAAGCCTTAACTGCTTTCAAGAACAGCAAGCATTTGGCCTCTGTGCATTATTTTTTTGACCCTTTGTGGCGGCCTGCTTTTAACTTATAACCACGGTTCTTCAGAGCAGTGTATCAAGTTTTTTTTGTGTTTGGGAGAGAATCTTGATGAGAGCAAAGTTTCATCACTTCTCCCTGAGGATCTGGATTTTTTCAAAATGTAAGTTATAATGCCTCACACATTGTCCCTGGCAGGACATTTCCTAAGAAAAATGTCGAGATTTGCAATATGAAAACAGTTTCCCACCTATTGAAATTGCAGTGGTGAAGACATGAAAAATATTTCACTTGTCAGAGAAATCATATAGAGATTCTCTTTGCCAGTGGTAGGTTCAGATTTGTAAGTATATGAGTAACTGCTGCTGACCTTCCCTAGTCTGCTCAGGAACTTAAAGATCAGCATGGGTTTATGTGCTACACAGAGCAGCTGACACCTACCAAAGTAACTATTGTGACTTATTTTTTACTTAATACCTACAACTTGTACTCTCTGTCTTCATTATTTTCAGAACAGTATCCCTGTACAACTTTATGAAAAGAGGCACAGTCTCTCTTTCTGATTCTCATCTGGGAGGACTTAATATTTTTGTTCTTCCTCCTGCATCATTTTCTCAAATGAGCCATTAAAATGACATGCAAGAGCTTGAAGTTAGAAGTGCTCTAAATTATGTATTTTCAGTGATACTGCTCTGCACAGCTGCCTGGGAGATATGAGCTTGATTTCACATCCCAATCTCATATTCCTGCCCATTTAAACAGAAAATCCATGAATAGTAACTAGTAATTAATAATCCTCTCCAACTTGTCATCTCCCTCAATCCCCGAGAGAGATATTGCTTCGCCCATCAGCACAATAGAAACTGCAAGGAAATAATAATACAGTTGTGGATGGTATTGTCTTTCATGTGGTGCAAGTTGTTGCTTGAAGTCTAAGAAATACCTTGACCATAAAATGAGTTAATGTATGCTCCCTTCTCGTCCCTCACCCCATCCCCTGCCCCTTATTATAAAAGAAAGTTCTACATATTTTTTCCCCAGGGAAGCAGGATTGGGGGGTCATTTATAGGAATGAGAGACCAGGTTTTGATCTGCCTCATTGATCTGTCCATTCTTAAGTTCCAGTATTAGATATTGGTCCTCAGCACCAATGTCTGTGATATCCGGCAATTATGCAACTAGGTCATCGTGGGAGAAGCTCTATTCCAGAATATAAAATAGACCCAGAATAAACATAATGCTTCCTGTCCCTCTGGAGTGGTAAGACCAAAACTGCAAATATGTCACTGATCACCCTGCTTTTCTGGAGACCATAAAATCCAAAGGAAAGTTTGGATTTGTATTGCCAGTTCACAACCAAATAACTTGTGATACTGAATGATTATTCTTCATGGATAGATGTAAGCACATTTGAACATTGCAAGGTGATTATTACTTTTTTTAAAGAAAAAAACTTGGTTGTATATGTATGGTTATATGTATTGTTTTTTTATATATAAATATTTATTCATGTGTATACAGATCATAGGATGCCGGTTTATGTTATCGTCAGGCTCATTCTTATTGCATTGTGTGGTCCACAACTGAATTTTCAGTATATTTCTCTGCTGAACGTTTTGAGCCATATACCACTGGGATTCCATATGTATACAGCAGTCTGCCAATGCACACTGAATTGCAAATTTGGGAATTTAATAAAAGCATCATGAAATTGCAGAGAATATTTCACAAAAAAGACTCACTTTTTAAGAACCATACCATGCCCACAATATTTTACTTTTTTGTGAAAATGGTGATTTGAGTATGAAAATATAACACGCAGTAACATTCTGAACAATTCTGACTATGAAAAGAGTATGAGTTGAACAGATAATCCTAAATTTTGCAATAATATATAGATTTTGGGGAAAAACTGGAGCAAAGAAAGAATATACCTTTAAGAATATTTATCATGCCTGTATTATTTTTCATGTCAAGGTCTCAAACGGCTTTATAAACATCAATTAAATCACACTTGTCTGCTCATCTACTTCAAATCACTAAACTGAAGTTCAGAGAGTTCAAAACATTTCTTTACAATAAAATAGTAAATCATTGGCAGAGCTAAAAATAGAATACAAGAGTTTGGATGAGAAGAACATATTATGCAACATTTTCATAATGGAATAAAAAATGTCTTAACTATCAAGGAGATTGTTTGTTATAGATTCATAATTGGATCTAATCTAGTGAAAACGACATTTACAGACTACTGGGAACAAAATTTATCTTTGTGATGGAAGTATTCAAATCATATTTGGGACTGTTTTCCAGTAATAACATGCCTGCTTGTGGGTGAAAATAGATTCTTGAAAATTGTTTGTACATCGAAGAACAAGTGAGAATTTATGGTTTTATATATCCCTATAGCGGTGTGTACTGCCATGTTTATAATTATGCATACATACAGCAAATAAAAACATGTTATTAAAGCTACAAATACAGGAAGCACAATGGGACTGAAAATGTCGTAAGACAATGACAATTTTCATGCAAAACTACACAAAATCAAAATGGCAAATGTAATCCAGCGGTAATCCTGAGCATGAACCCAGAGACAGAAGCCGATAAGCTGCATTATTTCAATTGAAAACTTATTTCAGTTTTCAGACATGTGAGTGGTTGTTTTGTAATAGCTATGATTTCTTTTTAGAATGAGCATTAGTTCTGCAAGTAATGGCAAGTAATGGCCACAATGAAAACAATTAGATATATTTAGGATATTTATTGTTTTCTATACTGACAACAGCAAAAAACACCGAAACCTTTGGTGAACTTAAAACCAAAGTTTCAGCATTTCACAAGCTTCATGATGTTTTTGTTCTTGGAGATTTATTTGGGTGTATTATATCTGGCACTAGCTGGTGAACAACTAACAACATAGCACAGTGGTGACTGCACGACACTGTCTGTTCTCACTGTGAGCTGGGCAAAGATTCCTATTTTATGTGTCCTTAACAATTTGTTCTAGCAGTGGAAAAATAGTCTACTAAACTTGTCTCACACTGACAACAATGAAAATAATATTCATCAAGAAAGCTTTCCCTTTTGTTAGTTTTGGAAAGTTATCTGAGGAGTTAGATGTGTAAAGCAGACGTCTTGGCAATTGTGTGGTCTTATCTCATTGAGGCCTCCCAGAGTCAGCTCAGCACCCAAGTGTCAATGGTCTTAGCTGCAGATACTGGGTAAGGATTTCAGTGTGTTATATTGCAATCTCCCTTACACCTTGTCATTTCTATCTTTCACACATTTTGGTTGTTTCATATCTCAGTAAAATTTCAGCTTCCCAGGCAACTGCCAGCTGCTGCTGCAATACAGCTGGCACCTTCACCCTGATCCCACCACAGTCAATGAAAATTCTCATTGATTTCATCAAGATCTGGATCAAGGTTTTTGTGTGGAGCAAAGCTCATTCTGTCTTCTGTAATACTCCCAGTAAATTCCTCTGCCGTACTCTTAGATAGCAAGCTCAAAATCAAATTCCTGCTTGCCAGACCCAAACAGCTGAACACAACCCACTTCTGATCCATCTGCAAAACTCGGCAAAAGTCAGTAACGTTACCTTGCTAGGGTAGGAGAATGAACAGATGTGTTGGTTTTTCATTTTGTTTTTCATTGCTGCTGCCTGCAAGTCTTTGTCTATTCAATCAGCTACTTATTACTATAAGTTATTTGACAATATGCAGAGGGAAAGGTTGGTATGTTTCAAGTGTCTCAGGTGAGTCTTATTCTACACAAAGGGAAATATATATACATATACACACATATATGATACTTCTACTGTGACAGACATTTGCAAAGAACAGGGCGGTAATTTTCTTCATAAGAAAGTATTGGGAACTCTTATGTTGCAATTTACTGTATCCTTCATTTGTGTTGACAGAATTAATTTCATCTAACCTTCAGCCATGTACAAGCTTAGCCAAGTCACCTGGAGTTTATCTACAGCCACAAGAAAGAAAAGCAGCACATCCAGTTCTAAAACAATCAACTCAGGTAAATGGAATGAATCGCCTTTTAATAACCCTTGTCTTTCTGCATTAATTATAGTATCTAAATCATAACTTTAAGCTAAACACATAGATTCTTTGTCCCACTATTAATTTTTTCTTCAGAAGAGAAATAAGACCTATTCTAAAGACAAACTTCAGTAAATCTATGAATGCGTAAATTTATGTATATGACTAAAAGTATATGTAAACATAAAAGATATAATACATAAACATGTACATAGATGTGCAAATACACATAAATGCACCCATGCATTGATTTATATGCATATATACACACATATTACACCCATATGTCCTGTGTCTATGTGTGTGATCAGTTTTTTCAGATTACTTTCTAAGCCGGTCAGTTTCCTTCAATACCAGTACATAACCTGTACGCCTCTCCAGGTGGCCTCCCAGGTATTTTATTAAGAAAATTATATCAATGATTAAGAAAGTCTGAACCTGTTATCTTTCTCAGTTGATCTTCCTCAAAAAAAAAAAAAAAAAAAAAAATTAACTCACATTTTATGTAGTTGTCTGTTTGCTTCCTCACTGTATTTTATTCAAAATTATCAGCTACATTTGTATTTAAAAATCTTGGAAAGTTTTCCTTTCAAATTTCTGATATTCAGTACATTTAAAAATAATAAAACAATATGATTTGCTTCTTTTTGTAGTGATGTTAACAGATAAAGTGTCACAAAATTTATTTTGATGACACCTGTGCTCTTAAATAGCCGTAATATGGTCTTAAAGTTAATCTTTTGTTGAGAAAAATTCTCATGACAGTGGAAGAAACAGCACATTAGTAGGATGATAGAGAAGGGCAGTAAATGTACTGTAAAACAGCAGTCAGCTTTACTTTCAAATTGGTGTTAATTTTTGTACCGGAGAAAATTATTCCATTAAAAGTGATTTTATGCAGTGGTTTCTCATTTCCAGTTTTGTATTTGAGTTAGATTTGAACCTGACAAACCAAACAGCTGCTGAGACACTGCAGTAAAATTTTCTGTAAATGTATTTAAATTCAAAGTCTTGCTTTTTTTTTTTTTTTGGCTTGCATTTTTTCCTCCAGATAAATGCTAACCTTTTACGAGATTGTTATCATTACCAGTAATTGTTAACAATAATATTGTTAATACTAATTAGCAAAAATGCTCAGACACCCAGAGGAAAAATAGGCATAGCTAAAAATGCAGGCGAGGTGCTTGTTAGGAACCTGATCAAACAAGCTTAATTATGACCCCCAGATAAAGGGACCGCCATTAAGCCATTAAATTATCACAGATAAGACAGACTCTCAGTCACTGTCTGATGATAAATCGCAGCTAACAACAGCAAGGAAATCAGAGCTTGAACTGCTAATCCTTTTGAGGTTTGTGATGAGCACCAGTTCCCCTACTGTTTTGCATCTATTTATGTTCCGCTCCGAACCCCCAAATGGCCTCTGCTTATCTGCAGCTCTAGATAATTTATGCCTATTGGTGTGTCACCTCACAGCAGAGGCTGTTATCAGGGAAGAGGAGTTTTAGGAAATCTGATCCCTTGAAATGCTAATCCTCTGGAGATCACTGCACATAAACAAGTTTTCTGCCGTGATTCACTTTTGTTTATTGGTACCAGAGATTAGCACTTTACGATTGCCATTTCAGACAGCTACTTAGTTTGGGAATGAATTGATCATTTAACGTGCAGGATTTTCACATTTGAAGCCGTTCTAACAGTCAAAAGGCAAGATAGTAATTTTTATTTATATGTTATCTCTTAAAAACATTTGTAAATATTTTTACTACATGAAAGGCTGGTCTTAAATACCTCATTCCTTAGACCCTAATCCAGAAAAGCACCTACATTTCTGTGTAATTTTAATCACATGGGTGATTATAGCAACTTTGATGAGATATTCTTGTACTTATATTCTAGGTATGCCGAGTGCTTTAATGAATCAGGCCCCAGCAACGAGGTACTCTCTGGTCTCTCTCAGCTATGATGGGTACTTTTGATGCTGAAATGGTTACCGATGAGGAAGGATATATGATTAGGAATTTTATTAAAAAGCTTTTCCCCTATCTTAATGCTGTTGAACTGCTAAGAAATCTTATCTTTTAGCATTTGATGGGGTTATTTGGCCGGTAGTTAAATGTCTTGCTTCTTAGTGCTACAGAATATTCCTAAATGTATAACTACCAAAACCATCAAATTCAAACATGCCTATTTGAGTAGCGTAATGAAAGCTCGAATGGCAGGCACATAATGCTGCTGAAAACAAGTGGACTAAACACATAGTTGCTAAGAGTTTCTAATTTCCTTTTTTGTTGTTGTACTCAGGTTCAATAGTCAGACTGGATGAGATCACACAAAGTGACATGAGTGATTACTAATTAGCCAAGCGTTCTGATGGTAGCTGTTGGTGGCAGCTACTGAGATACAGTACTACGTGTCAGAGAGATAAGGACAGGCAAGAAATTAAGTTGACCTTGAGATTTCATTACATTTAATGTCACCTAATAGCACCTGATATTTTTAATCCTTGTTACATTCCCCTTACAAAATCCATTCCCACTGGCAATCATGATTAAAAAAAAAGAAGAGTTTCAGAATTTCCGCACTGTTTTCTCCCTTGGGAATACTTTAGTATAAAAAGCGTATGAGGGCAGCCTGGAGGGAAGGAAGCGTGGAAAGTAGTGCCCCCTATTTTCAAGGGTGACAGAGGGACTACTTCATTACTTTAAAGTATACATTAATATATCATTTGGGGTTTTTTCCCTAGGTCTCCTGGGGGAATGCAGTTAATCAGCGATTCCGTTAATTTTCTCCAAAAACATGGGAGCGAGGGGGTGGAAAGTGAAGATGTTCTCAAAATAAAAGCAAAAGATGGACACAAAGATAGGCAAGCAAGAATGCAGATTATATCTCTGAGTGCTTTGTTTTGTTGGATTTCAGAAAATTACATTTTTATACACATGAAAGTTTTTGTGTGATTTCAATTCAGATATCATGCAAAGGTAAAGTTTTCCTTAAAAAGTTGTTTTATTCTGAACATTCCTCCAGTTCCTGTGTCGAAGAAACAAAGGTAAGACCTTTTGACTGGCCTCTGTACATCTATTTGTACGTGCGTGCTTGAATATCTGTGTGCACCCATGGGCAGGTAGAGAAAATTTCTGAGAAAATTCTCTAGAGTCAGACTTTTTTGGCTTTTGCCCAAGAATTTGGTCTAGATTTATGTGCAGCTTTGGTGATAATTAGCATATGGTGACACAGGTAGCTAAATCCTTAATTTTCTTTTATCTATTCAGCCATCAAAATGGACGTACATTTGTTGATCACTGTACAGGTAAAATATTATATTGAATGGTCTAGTATGACAATCCCTTCATTTTAATTTGGCAGAAAGCAATAATGGTAGTATGTTGTACTAGCTTTTGACAATTTGATTAATCTACAAAAGTCTGCTCTCTTCTTTTTCTGTAAGCCTTGCCTGCTGTTTCTATAAGTTATGCTTAAACTGTTTTCAACAGATGTTAAAAAACAATACAGCACAAAGTTTTCAGAAAGAATGTGCTCAATATATTTTTACAGATTAGCTGGGAAATTCTTGACAATATAAATACCTTACAATAAGAAAATTGTAGAACTTAAGTTGCCTAAAGAAATTTCTGCTGCCTCTAGTTCTTGAGATTCAATTTTGAAATGGTGTTATTGTTCTGTTGTTCTGGGGATAGTTATTTCAAGAGTGAACTGCAGCAGGGTTGGAAATATTCTTGTCCAAATTAGTATTAATTATGGTTGACAACAGTGCATCTTCTTTTAACTTTCACTTAGCTGAAATATTTAATGAAGCATATAAACAACTCCTGGTATTTATTAGAAAACCTGCCTCCAAAATGACCATCTCAATTTGTTTTCCTTGATATTTCAGCTTTGATAAGAATTTCTGTCCACTGGTTAAAAGTAGGTTTGTAATATTAAAGTGCAGACTGCCCTGGCTACTCAGGGAAGTGCAGACATATGTGTATGCATTTATAAGAAAGACAGAGCTTGAAAATAAAATAAATCAAGACCCTAAATGTCAAATAAAAGGCAATGACAGGCTCTTTCTTTTACTTTAAATACTTTTTTAATATATTTCTACAGTTTGTAATAAACTGAGAATTCCTGCTTTTCAGAGTTTTGGAAATCAGTACTTAAATAAGAGTTAGATTCCCACAAAGGGTTTCAATTTAAGTTCCAAACTTTTGGAAAACTTGGTGCAAAGTTAAATTACAGGAAGAGTTTTTATTTTACAAAACTAGAAAAGATATTTCTTTTTTTTTCTTTAAAGAATCAATCATTTCTTACTTCCTAAATCCTAGGGGCTTGTATTAGAACAAAAGATTGAATAAAGTCTGTCTTTCATTAGTGTAAGTATAGTTTACATTCAAAATGCAAATAAAAAGACAGAAGAAATAAACTTGAGGCCAATGACCAATGCAAGAACAAGCCCACGCAAAGGTAAAAGAAGGGCTGGAGACTGTACTGAATAAGGGTGTGGACATCCAGTCTATGATCCCAGTCTACATAGAAAGAAAAGAGCTAGAAAGGACTGGTGAGATGGGCTGTGGGTAAAGAGTGAGCTTTCCTAAAGGACCTGGTGTGAACACGCAATGGCAGAACTGGCAAAAAAGTTCATCAACTTGAAGTTAGTACGTAGAATTTTTTAAGCAAGTTTAAAGCCACGGCCTTCCTATCTGTTCTTTCCTTTGCGTCACTGAGTATCTTGGATCTGCTAGAAATAGCTTTACTGTTATTTGACATCAGTGCTTAAAAATCCACTTAATTTGCCATTTCAGCATTGTATACAAGAAGATCTGTACCTGCCCAGTACATACCAGGAAAAACTGTCCGACCTGGGATTTGTTACGGATTTTCGTCTAATCTCAGACTTTTGTTCACTCCCTTTTATTTTATTGCTGTCCACCATTGTTACTCAATATATGTCAATTAAAAAGCAGAACCCATTAACGTTAATGTCAGCAATATAAAAAATGCTGAAGCAGTGGAGAGACTGGGACAACATATATGTCTAATAAGATGAGAAAGTAAGAAATTAATTATAACTACAGGAACTAGCCTATTTCAATGTAGATACTTAGGCAAAGGTGATAGAGATAGCAGTCACCGAAGGCTTATTTATTTTTAAAATGTTGCATGGCAATTTCGTTTGACAGTTTGTGGAGTCTCTTAATTTTTGGCTTATTAGTTCCCAAAGTTCTACTGATTCAGAGAAGGATTTACAGACATCTACACTGTAATGTAACAGATGGAAATTCATAACACTTTCTCTAGGAGCATCACAAATCTCCTCTGACAACTAGTTCTCTTTTGTCACTGACCAGCTGAGTATAGCTATAGCTTTAGAAAGAATTACTTTTATAACTACAGAAAAATGAACACAGTACTACATATTTCTGTATTTTTTAATATAGGCAAGTGGAGACATTTCTTAAATAAATAAATAAATAAGCTCTTCTTTCCTTGTCTCAAATATCTAAGATGCAACTCAGTTTGAGAAACACTGAATGTCAGTCATTACCCACTTATTTCCCTCACTATGTAAGATTTCTGGTATGTTATGAATACTAATAACTCATAGGGTCTACTCACCTGTCTACAATTACATACTCTCAGTATTCACATAAGGTAACATGGGACATGGCATAATCCTTGTGCAGACAGAAAAAAGGTTTTGGAGAATTACTAAAATGCCATTTCAGTGAAGCTAAGACATGGGACAAACAGAAGTGATTCCATTTTTACAAAAGCAAATTTAACAGATTTTCTAAGTCAGGGTTCAAATTATTCTCACTGCTTTCACTGGTATTTTAACACAGAGCCCAGCTTAGACCTGCACAAAACAGAAGTGTCTAAATGCAGCTTTGGGTGCTCACAGTGACAGGGTAGCTCCCCAAAGTCCACTCACTTGTTGCCTAACCCTGGAACCCTGGAATTTCAATATTTACTGAGAAAAGATAAAGATTTACTGGGAAAGAGAGGGATTGGTGTCTCAGCGCTGTAGTTTGGTGCTAGAGGTCACTGCAGGGAATAGTGGGACAAACAAGAGGAACAGCTACTGTGGGAGAGATGCTGAGAGTCTCGCCTCACAGCACCCTGTGGTCCCATGAGTAGGAGAGTTTTGAAAAATATACCAATATCAGTACACCGTTCACCTGTTTTATTTCCCCCATCTGGCTGTATCTCCAGTTCACTCAGCCTGTTCCCTGCTCAGTATGTCAGAGTTGTGGAAGCTCTTGCTAAATACTCAGCTGTCTTCTTTCAGTGTAGAGGGATGTGCCTAATCTGGGTTTATAGCTTCTGCGAGGAGGCAGGACATCTAAGAGGCTAAAGGCTATTCCTAAATGCACTTTATGGAACTAGCCCTTAGCAATTTTTCACTCAGAAAGTTGTATAACCACTCTGTCAGAAACAGTAGGTAATAAGAAGGTCTAGACTCTACTTTTAAGGTTCCCAATTAATAAAACATAAACGACACTAACTTGAAGGCCTCCCTCCCCATCCTGAAAAATGCAGAAGTGAATTATAGCAACCGGGCACTTCAGTGTGTGCAAAGCTTCCTGGACTGAGGCATGAATTAAAACAAAGGATTTAAGCAAAAGTACTTTTATTAGTAGTAAAGGGAAATGTGATATCTAAGAACTGTCAGATGAGAAAGTTTGATACAAAATGATTTTTAAAAGTTAAATCAGAAGCTGCCTGTAAGAAACTGCAAAACGATTTCACAATTTTGAATGCCATTGGCAATAAAGTAGTGATGAAATTTGATAAAACAGAAAGAAATACACAAGAGAAAAATAAGTCTAACTGTACACACACAGGCAGGGACTACAAATTAACTATTGCTTGAGAAGAAAGAAATAATGAATTTATATTAGACAGCTCTCTGAAAACATCAAGTCAAGCACTCAGTATCAAGGAAAAATGTGAACCAGGATATCTGGATGATTAAGAAAGAAACTGTAAACAAAATAGAAAACATATATATATCACTGTATAAATACACTGTATCGCTATATCACCGTATAAATACATCATACACTCTTATGTTGAATAATTCATGCAGCCCTGGTCATTCTATTTCAGAATAAAGAAGGGCAAGACAGAGAGATAAAGAGAGACAGAAGGAGAAAGTAAATTCACAGAATCTAGGACAAATTCAGACTATTAAACATAGTGCACCGCCTGATTTAGGAAGCATTTGAACTGTACATATTGGATACAGAGCCCTGAAGATATCTGGAAGTCAACAGCTGAAGGTGTCCCTAATCTGTAGGGGACAGTGGAGGCCTTATAACAACACGACTGTACCGCTACCAAAGCAGGGCACCTGCCAGGTACACAGGGCTACGTGAACTTGTGGTCTGAGTCAGTGCAGCTATTCTCACTTTATGCACAACCAAGTGTCTCTTGGAAAAGCTGACAGATAACAACAGGAAAGGGTTGGAAGGAAAAGTATAGGCAGGGTTAAAAATTATAAAATAAATAAAATTATAGGCAAAATAACCATGCTGTACTTTACTTTCAGGATACATTATAATCCCAGCCTTTTCCTTTAACACCACGTGGCTACTGAGGTAGCTGGTATGAAATCCCTTCCCAAATCATTCATTCAGTTCAGTGTCTGAACTCAGAAGGTAGGTCAAACTGCAGTTTTCAGAGGTTATGCCACCTTTCCCAATGGAAATTATCTTTTTTTTTTTTTCTTTTTTTGGTAACAGAGGATGGGAAAGTGCCATACAGGGCTAAAAGATCTTGCATATCTGCTATCATGTCAGAAGCAGGGGCAAAGTTATGCAGTCTGGAGCTTGTCTAAATATAATTATTAGAAATATTAACTATGTTTTGATATTGCTTTATGCTGAGTCTATTATTGCAAAAAGTTGTATGCAACTGAGTTAATGGGATTCTTTCAAATATGTAAAAATGATATGTAAAAAATTCTGTATTATGGGGAGATACTATGACACTGTTTTGCAATCTCTTTTTTTAATGACACGTGGACTGTTATAAAACTTTGAGGTACATTTGATTGTAAGAGGAATTTAAGCAGGGTAGATTTTGTAAGTTGACACCATGGCTATATGATTTAAATCCAGTGTTATTTCAACTGCTGTGGAAAGAAGTTACTGAGGTGAGCCTGATTCTTCAAGCACTGCGAAGCATTGTGTTAACTCTCTATACCTGGTATGTTCTTTAGTAGCTGAAGTTTCTACATTGAGTAGGTCCTGTAAACCTCATTGCTAAAATGGTACCCTGAGGTGACAAGAGTTTAATTAACTTAAGCAAAGTTCAAACTGAAGACAATAAAAAAAAAAAATATTCTCAGCAATGCTGCCATTTGAGAATTCAGCAAGCCACCATTTACCAAAATCTTAAAGCAAATGATGGACAAACCCAACCAGTTAATGATTTTTGGTAATATTTCAGCTATGACTTTCAATTGTCTCCTCCTCACATAGATGAATTATTTGAATCCTATCCAGAGTCACCAAGATGTTCTTAAATGAGGCCGTTGTCTTCACTAGGCAATACTTAAATCATTCCACTGCTAGGAGACCAAAAATGGGCATCATATTGATAAGCTGTCACAACTAACCTGATATCACTATGGTGTACATTCAGGATGAATGACTCATGCAAAGCTGTGTTACCCTGAAGGAGAAGAAAAAATTATCTAGTGCTGTCCTCTAAAACTTGTAAGAAAAAATACAATGGGTAAGTACCTATAGTACCCTAAACTTAAATACTTTGCAGCCAGAAGTACCAAGCAAAAGGCGTCTATATATGCCAAAGTAATAGTAGCCATTGCCAGCAGTACTCTCTCAGCTGTCACGCCAGTACATCTGCCACTCTATAACTATGTCTAAATACAGTTTCACTGGAGACAGAAAGATCTGAGTGTTTCCAGTATGCTTTCTGATAAACTTTCCCAGGCAAAATGGAAGAGCTGTGAGGAGGATTTAAATGGAGACATAGTCTGCAGAAAATAAAAAAAAAAAAAAAAAAAAAGTGACTTCCTGTAAGCAGATCTAGTTAATAACTCTTAAAGACGTTGGCAAGATGCCTTTTCTCAGGGAGACATAGAAACTGGTTTTGCTTTTTGCAGCCTAATCATTAGACATGTTTGATCACCGAAGCAGAGGAGAAGGAAGTGAGGAAGAGATTAGACTGGCCACTTTGCCGCTTTCTTACTCCTGAAGAATTCTTACCTTGGAAATCAGAGTAGTTTAAAATGTGTGACAGACTGAAAATGGCAATTTTCCAGTTTCCATCTAAAAACAACACCAATTTGCTAGGGGAAAAAAAAGCGCCAATCCAACATAATTAAATAATTCCCAATTTTATCAGAAATTGTCATAAAAAGTTATAAAATGTATTTTTTCAATGAGCAAAATCCCCTTTATATTTTTCTGTAATATTAAAATGATTATTTTCCGTTTATTTTAAAACTGCTTAAATATTTTTCTTCCCTGTTTCGATTTCACGGTGAATGTTATAATTTCTGCTTCTTTCTGATCTAGAATGAAAGGACATTTTAAAATGCCCTGGATTGGCTGGAGTATCATAATTTTGCTGAGTATTTCTCAGCAAGGCCTATTTGTAAGTAGTGGCAAAGACTCCCATTGATTTGTCTGCGTGAGAAAGGCTAACGGGACACTCTCTGCCACTTGCTACCAGCAGCAGCATCGGTAGGAGTAAATCTGTATCATGCCAGCTTAAACTTCTTCCCCAGCAGGACCTTTGGAAATGTTTGATTTAGCTGCTTCTCCTTCTCCTTTGCTCTTCTATATACATATTTCGTGTATAAGAGGGGAGCTAGAAAGAAGATGGGGAAGCAGGGTTATATTAGTGTGAGGAGCTTCCAGGGCAGGCTTCCAGGGCAGCTTTGCTGGCTCTTCTCTCCCTAGCAGCATCGCCATGTCCTGCTTCGCCATCCTCCTGAAATCATCATGCTCTTCAGATGTGGTCTTTCATTCTTGGCATTAGTCATAATCCTCAGTTTGTCAGATGTGTGTTCTGGCCTCTCCCATACACCTCTGTTTACTCTTCCTCCTGTTGCCAGTCTGTTCCTCCCTTCTTCTCCATTCCTTTCCATGCTTCTTTTCTACATTTCCATTCTCTAATCCCAACTACAGTCCTTATGCGCTTTAAAAAAATGCCTCATAGCGTTCACTGTGCCTCCAAACCAATCTCATGATCTTATGGTTATAACTCTTGTTTTGCTTCCCCTTTCTGCTTCCTTTGTCTCCTGCCATTATGTCATTTCTATTCAGGCTGTCATCTCTTCTGGAAAGGGATTTCTCTTGTTCTCTGTTTTGCAAAGCACCTGGCATGTTTTTGATTCTGTCAAACAAATAATAACAACAGATATGAAATTGGCAGTGCAGCAGAATCCTGATATCAGGAAGTAAT
Organism: Ibidorhyncha struthersii; assembly: GCA_013398815.1. NCBI lineage: Eukaryota > Metazoa > Chordata > Aves > Charadriiformes > Charadriidae > Ibidorhyncha > Ibidorhyncha struthersii. The sequence continues at coordinate 185,065 of VZSZ01008286.1, forward strand.
AGAGGCAAATTACACTATCATTGTCATTGCCATGTATACACCACTACTTGACAAAAATTCTCATCGACTAGCTAAAGTAAACATCAATAAATCCAAAGATTCCCAAGCAAACACCTCTAACATAAAGGAAATGTAGTTGCGTTTTGCGTTGGATCTGAATGAGCCACAGGGTTATACTTGACAACTTCAGTATTTGAAATAAAGGAAATAAATGAATGAGGTGCAGTTTTTCAGATGGGTGTTTGGGTATAAAATTAAGGACTGGGAGAAGATGTAGATAACTCTTTAAAACAGAATGAGGTGCAGTTTTTCAGATGGGTGTTTGGGTATAAAATTAAGGACTGGGAGAAGATGTAAATAACTCTTTAAAACAGAGAAGCAGGAAAAGGGTGCAATGGGTGTGTTCAATTTAAACTCTGCTTAATTAAAAAAGCACACACATGGTAGTTAGCTTCTAGCATGTTAACTAATAAAGTAGACTCTCCTTTAGCCTAACTGATATTATCAGAAGCTCTCAGTATTGTGAAGAAGCTTGTAAAACATATTAACTGACTTGTCTCAGTCATTACATGCTATTAGGCACCCCAAGACAATGTTTGTTACTCGTGTTGCCAAAAAACTCCCCAAAGCTTAAAAAAGAAAAGAAAAAATGTGGATTTTACTGTACATTTAGTGATAGGTTAGCCATATGAAATCTCTAAAACAATATAGCTTCAGGACTAATGGATGTAGGCCAGAACTGAACAGAAATTATTTTACATATGGTTAGCAATTTCTTAACTAAATTATTTGAAAATTCCTGGGAGAAAAGCAATTTATTACAGAGGTTGAGACAAGCCAATGCAATACTAATACTGAAGAAAAATAAACCAGCAGAGGAATGTCCCCCTGCCATACCAACCAATACTCTTAAAGTTGATTCCAAAGTAGTATCTGTCATTTCAGCACATGGATTAGATTATTTAACAGTGTGAATCAAAGGGAAGATACTCATTCAAGAGAAGTGCATTATTAATACCTTGCAGCATGCCATACATCTCTGTCACCAAATTGGACAAAATGGGAGCAGATGTTCTATGATAAACTGAGAAAAGGATCTGACAATATTAATAGCCATAATAGCTGAGGTTTAGCAAAAAAAAAAACCCTTAACAGTTAGAGGAAGCAATCTGATGGAGGGACAGAATGTTTTTTTCTGTCTCTCGTGTAGTGTCCTAGGGACTAATTTTACCTGAAGGGAAGATATTAACTAAGCTAAATCTCACTTCTACCATTTTTTTTGCACCTGCCCTTTGAAACCCTAGTAATGCGAGGAATGTGTGAGAAAAGAATGCAGCAAAAAAGAACTCTGAGGAGAAATCCTTTCCAAAAGGAAGACTTTTTTGACTCCAATAGTTTGTTTTTACTATTTTGAAGGCAAGTAAATCTTTGAATTAGTAAAAATGATTGACTTGTGAGTTTATTAAAAGTTAAAGGCAAATGGTAGTCACAAATAGCACTTAGATACACAGGTATTTAAAACCTCAGGTTACATATATATTGGCTATACCTCTACTGATATTTTTTGGTCAGCAACTGGATGAAGGTCTCCAGATCAAGAAATTCATGAGACAGTGTACATATACCCTGGACTGTGGCATGGATTTACTCTGGGCTGCACCTGATTCTCGTTGCCAGGTACTGGGTTCACCAGAGCAGACAAGCTAACAAGTATGAAATATCAACAAATGGGAGACGAGGACCCCTGTGTGACACGTGGTAAATCGATTTCATAATTTTCTTGCATCTGTATGAGCTAGCTATTCATTACCATGATGCTTCATTTCTAGCTGCCCTGCTGTCCATTGAAATTCCAGACCTGAATGAAATATTCTGTCTTCCTGGGAAGAGGCAGAAACCTAAAATCATTATGAGAAACTGAAGGCCAGTCAACAACAGTGGATACGCCAGCTGACAAGCCCTGCTGAGGTGAGGATAGCGCTTCAGTTCTTGGTTGGGATATCTGTATGGTTGTATTTAGTACTCATTTATCCAGTCTCTGATGCATGCCAACGCCATACCTGTAGTCAATAATGGGACAAAACCAGCACACACATGAGTTACCACCCACACCCTAACTTCCACAGCAAGGAAACTCAACAAGAACTAGTACTCAGCACACTTAGGAGGGTCCTGGCTATTCTATCATGTATCCCAGAAGTAAATCTGGATGTCTCCTGAGAAAACTATTTTCAGTGAGTCACAGCCCCAAACCTTCTCTGAAAGTAGATGCCTAAATTTATCTTTTCAACAGGAAACACACAAAAGAATGATCAAAGAGATCACATACATTTTATCTAGTAGTGGAGCAATGGCAAAATGTTATGGGAATGTGTCGTGCCTGCAGACCAAGATATTAGCTCTTGTGGGACATGATAGGCCACTCAACCTCATCTATGAAAAACTCCATTTTAGTCAGAACAGCAGTCTCCTTGCTCCTAGAGAAGTGGTCTAAACACCAATTTCAGAGTAAGATGGAGGGGACCGCTGGAAGGGAAAGGTGCATCAGGAAGGGAAGAGACTATACAGTGCAGGCGGGAATTCTGGAGGTAATTTTGGATTAGGCTTAGCCTAACCAATCTTTTTCCAAGCCAAGCAGCTACAGCTCAAAGTGTTTGGCAATATATGAATACCTACAGAGTTTCTCCCTTCCCACACTGACGTTGAAAGTATTATGTTGGCCTTCTTATACCACCTTCCCACAGCCTAAAGCTGTAGAGTCAGTCTTATTTTTCCTATACCTTTCTCACCCAAGTGATGTGTAAAATTTCTACGTGTTCTCAGAAAAGAAGTAGGCCATTCATCAAATCACAAAAAAAAAGTGAGCCTTCCTGAAAACAGAGGTAAAAGGATGCCAAATAGGTGTTACATTTCCATCAGCTATGTAACCTGAACTATGGGTAGCCACAATTCAGCTGTCCATAAGCATGAGGGTAGTCAGTCTGTTGGGTTGCTTTGGCATTTACACCGGACAAGGAGAGAGAGTGAGTTCAGTAACAACTGGACATCACCTCTGTGAGGTAACTCCATACTTTCAGCAAATGGCTTCTACCAATTTACACCATATTCATCTGCTTACTATGCTCACTGACCTTAACTAACACGGGCTTTCATCACCAAAAGGCCTAAAATACAAAAACAATAGCAACAACACCATAGAACTTACGGTCTAAGCACTGCCAAATAAAATACTCTGTTTTGCAAAAGTATGCTGCGATGACTCAATGACAGACATGCAGATGCATAACTGTATGCTAAGATTTGTGGTTTCTGTTTCTCTGGTATCTAAAATGAAGCACTGTTAATTCAGACCTGAAAATTCAACCTTAAATATCATGCAACCACTTGTAAAAGCATTATGAAATATATAATATCCATTCCTCTAGGATTTTAAATTGAAATAACTTGACAGAATCTCATGGTTTGGTTTGGTTTTGTTTTGATCAATACTAATGACTTCTGCACTTAGCGTGTGGACCACTCAGGGAGTGATCTCCCTGACCCATAGTTTGGTGGACATAGACAGACATTGCATTTGTTGTTGCTGGGGTACTAAATGTTCCTTCCTCACTGTCATCTTCTACTTACCTCCCAGTGAAGCATGGGTGCTGCTAGGTAGGTATTAATGGCTAATGCCAGCTGGGGAGAAATGAAAGCAGAGCAGAGTGCAAAAAAATATTTTCCCTCCTCATGGCTGGGGAAATATCCCTCAAAAGCCAGAGATATTGCTGCACAAGGAAACAAACATGGACACCTGGGGGGGGACTTTGGTGTTGTGATACTCAAGTAACTACCACTGGAAAGACACCATCTGGGGGACTGGAATGTACACGGCTGTGTTAGTCAAGCAGTTTCATGGGAGAGAAGGCAGCTTATGACTGAGATTTGCTACAGACAGCAGACAGTTCATCTGGGATGCTTTTGCCAGTGAGTAGGAAACATCAAGGAGAATCTGTATCTTGCACAAGTTTAGGTAATGTAGGCATTGAGACAATTATTTCTCTTGAAAAGAGCACTACAAAGAAGTGCCTCAAAGCTTTTTTTTCCGCTTCCCCACTCCCCTTCCTGCTCTTGGCAGTGGATGAAATGGAGTGTGTAGGGAAGTTACATAGTAAGGTGCAGCCTTTTTCTCCACAATAGCAATCACTCGTCCACAGTACTGAGGCCCAGTAAAGTAAAATCCTCATTAGAAGTCCCTCTCAGTGTGTCACTGGCCCAATTTCTTCCTGTAGGCGTGTTGGCCTGGATTTGAATCTAACCCTGTCTTTCTCTCCAATGGGCCATGAGACTGCAAACACTGGCTACTGGGGGAGAAGATGCTGCTATTTTGTGTAGAGTAATATAAGGGATGACTTAAGGGGCTACTCGAGTAAAAGAGCCAGGAGATAAACCTGGGATAAAATGGGCTGAGGGCAAGGGCTCTGCACCACGAAGTTCCTGAAAAAGAAATACAAAGATTACCCAAAGTTACCCACAGATCCACCACCTCCTCTCAGCCTCTCTTTTCCCACCCAGAGAGTCCCCTCACTCCACGCAATTCCATTCTCCTCTTCTATTGTTGGGACCCATGTTACTCTTCCACTGACTACACATGGAAGCACCAGTGCTGCCAAGACCAAACTGAAGAAATGGTGAAGTCTTGGTTTAATTTTGTTACAGAATTAATTTCTTATTTGTTTATTCTTATGGACACACAGATTTTACATTTGTGGTCTAGTTTCAATGCCAGTGACAGAAGATATCTGCTACCCAGAAAGCTCCATACTTTGGTAAGTAGAGTTTTTTACAGGGTGTGAAAGCTGCAAACACAGACTTCCCATAGACCCACCTCTTTCACTTTCTGAACAACATCCTAACTACCACTTAAAAACTGTTATTTCTGAGTGGTCTTAAGGAGGTATCTGGATGGTTTTACTAAGTTTATTCCAGGTAAATGAGATTTCTCACGCAATTTACTATGTGCAGCCTGGGTGGCAGAACACATCTAATTTATGACTATGACTGAAAAGAACACCCTGGAGAGAACTAATCTGAGATTCCTCCACCTTCTTACTCTCAAGCTACACATGCATTCTTGGCATAGGCTGGTTGGTCCCTGAGGAAAGGAAATCGAAACATGTTTTCCAGCAGACGTCTTAAAAACGGGCACACAGCCCTTGAGGAAGCCAGTGGAAGCTGGCATAGTAAGACAGGTTGAATGATAGTCAAGAAATTGCCTGAATAATGTTTCTATAGACATGAAATGCAAGGGATCGACGTGGATACGTTTTATCTATCATTCTTCAGTCTAACCTTTTTCAAGCCAGATTTTGATGTCCTAGTAAAACTAACGGATGATTTGTCTTCTCAGTGAGACTGCATCTTTGGAGCAGAAAATTTGTTCCTTAATGTAAGAGACAAACTCATGGTTTTCTCCATAATTCTAAAGAAATAATCAGAAGATAATTTCTATTGCACTTGATAGACCTTACAGACTCTTCGGCATTCCTTTTTTTTTTTTTTGGCAGAAAAGAGGAAAGCTTCAGTTATGAACTCGGGGCTACAATGTCTCCAGTTTATAAATGACTTGAAATAATCAGAAACATGGAACTCTAATAGCAGTAGCACACGTAAGTCTTTGGACATAGCTATGGCTTAAGCACTGAATGTGTTTTTCAGTTTACCCATATTACGATTGATCAGATGACCTCTAAGTTGTAGTTTTTAATTATTAGAGTTAATAAGCAGCACAGTTCTACAATTGGTTATTTGGCTCGTTTAAATACAGAAGCTTTTATCCATGGATGAATAGATTTTCTGTTCCTGATTTAGCTCTTCTGGCACTGAGCATTATGTCTTGTTTTGTCCAAGATTCATTTGGCTGGCTACACAAGTTTCACATGGCTGTATTGCATCTTTTTCACAGTCTATCCAGACATCAACTATTTTTTGACTTGTGGCTCTTTTTTGGTCACTCTTATTAGACATTAATTTCACCCAGTTTATACAGTGTAAGTGCTAAAATCTGCCATCATTACCCTAGAGTTAAAGAAAACTACTCTAAAGCCTTCTGAGAGTAAATATCATAAGAGTTCATGTTTTATTTTCAGGCTTTTAATGTAAAATTCTCCTTTCATGTCTCTTTCAAGTCTGCTTGAATGAGCTGTGTATTACCAGTTGCTTTCCCATCTGTCTCAATTTAGTATCTTTGACAAATTCCAATCTGGCCTGAGGAAAAATCAGAGTACTGAAACCACTCCACACTAGATTATTAGGTATATTTTATTAACAGTGTCTCTTTACTTAAACAAAAAATTTTGACACTCCTTAACTCCCCTGACAGCAATGTCTTGCAGAGCCCTACGACGAAGACCCACACATTCTGAATGGCTTCACACCCCTTCCTATGCCCTCCCACCTTCTGACTTTTCACTGGGTACAAAAGTGAGGGTTTTCCTCTTTAACCTTGAACCTTTCATAATCTCACTGGACATAACCTGCACGGTCTGTACAGCGTATAAACTCCATATGATTCCTTTCACTTTCAAGCTGCCTGACCCATACCCACCCTGAGAATTTCATGGATGTTATAGACACATTGATTTTTCCCTTAGCCTGTCCCAATAGACTTTAGTCTAAACGTGTGTGTTAATTATCCTAACTTAAAAATCTCACAAAATCAAATCCAGGGAGGAAAAAACTCTCACAAATGTAGCTTGCATTCTGCCACTACTCGTTTGTCAGGATACTGAAGATTTTATGCCTATGATTTAATCTCTAATATTTTTCAAATTCCTATGTGGAATGTGTTAGAAAAATAGTGAGCCCAGTCATACTTCCAGTTTCACAGATCATTTGTTGGACTGGGTTTTCATTTCTTTGTTCTCGTGGTTTATTTTGCCCAAACTTTCATATTCCCTCCCCTGTCCCCCATCCCTCCCCAATCCTTTTTGCAGGAAATTTAATTACAGGACTGCCTATTCCCATGTAAATAGAAGGCTGCACTATGCAAACAATAACGATCTCTATTTAAAAGCAATTGTTGGCTACATTTGACAACCCTTAAGGGAACAGGAGAGAAAATGCAGGCTGCTGCCCAGAATTTCTTGTTTTACTAGAAATTAGTTTGAGGATAAGACTTTTGAGTAGTCTTGTGAATCCCAAATCTACCATCTGCAAGTCCATTCCAAGTTAGTGGGGGGGAAAAAAATCACCTGTTACTACATATCAGTTCATTCATCAGAAGTACAATCCTAACAGGTCCTGAACATGCAGAAACCCTGCTGTGCTAGTTGCTCAGGGAATCACAGCACCAACTGCCTGAATACCCCTGCAGCACCTGCTGCCAGCATTACTGTTAGGCAAGAATATCTATTGTACTTTTCTTAAACTGAGCTTGTCATACTATTTGGGAACTGTTCTCTTCTACAAGTACCCCAAATGTCACTTGTTTAAAACAAACCAACCAACCAACCAAACCAACAAACAAAAAAAATCAAAAAACCCAAATGCATATGATGAGCATATCAGTTTCTATCTGTGCAGAGAAGTAATGCATTAAGGACGTGTTAGCTCTAAGGTGTCACATATATATTTTTAAAAGGTGAAATGATCCTTTTTTGGCTGAGTTGGCCTTCACTCCTCACACACAGCCAGTGGACGCTTCATGCCATTACTGGGCAACAGAATGCTGGCTGCACCCAGCCCTGTGGCAGGGTGTCTCAGCATCACTTGGTATTACGGCTGTAGAGACATGATCACCATCTCAGTAATAACCCGAAAGTCACGGAATTTAAATCATTCTCAAAATTGCTACATATGAATTATTTAGAAAGTTAAGGACAAATTATTATTATTTTATTTCAACTACTAACCAATAAATGTAAAAAAATACCAACAACAAACCAAAAATAAACCCCTTCATCCCCCACATTAAAGCAATAGTTTTTGTAACATTCAAAACAGTGGAAACTATTTACCGTATATTACTATTAGTGGAGAAAAGCAAATTTAATTTAAAATCATTTTTTTTTCAAACTCCCTCAGTGGATGCCAGATAACTCCAGCTTAAACAAATAGAAAAAAAATCATTTTAAATGGAGAATAATACAGACAGAGCTCAGTTATTGAGATATTAAGGGCAACATTCAATTTGAGATACATTTAAGCATCTTTGCCTCCTGGAGACTTTTACATGACAAGGCTTTAGATAAACATGGTTTTGCAAACAGCAACTATCATATCTGATCACATAACCTCTGGACTGAAGCAGTATGTCAGCAAATATTTCTGATTATTTAAAATATTAAATAACTGTAATTTACTAGGCAGGTCTTCCTTAGAACAATCACAAATCTTTTAAAGAATTAATACTCATATACAAAAAGCATTTAGATGATCTGTTACAAATCTCCAAATAAAAAAAAAAAAATCACCTCTCTGTAATAAAGCCCAGTTTAAATACATTCTGGGGCATACTAGTAGTGGAGGAGCTGCCTTTCTACGACACTCAGCTTGCAGGGGAAACTGTAGCAGCCAAGGACATATAGGGTAGGAATCACCTCACCTAAGTTTAACTATCTAGACTTAGACGCCTAATTTAAGCTAATCATCTGGGTTCCCTCTACAGGTAATGGAGATAAGCATTCCCAGAGGGAGATTCATCCTGCTTGTCTTAGGCATCTCTCTTTTAGATGCTTTCAAATGGATAAAGTCAAGAAAGATCAGCCTCAATGACAGCCTGATAATCTGTCTTCTTTAGCAATGCACAGTTTCCAAAATCAATGAAATTAAGCTAGAACCGAGATAATTTCTTTGTTTCATCATTTAGTTTTTAATTCTCCCTCCGACCCAACTTTTCTTCAGTTCCTCCCATGAACATCAATTTTCTCTGGCATTTTATTTTTCTTACACTGGACTATGTTTTCCTGGAACCTGGGGAACTGCAACCAAGATCAATATGTTGCTGCTCTACCAGTTACAAATCCATTTACATGCATGTGCTCTAAATTGCGGTAATGTTCTGAACAGATAGATACGACAGGAGTATTGACAGCGATTGTGCTTTCTGGCTCTACTCTACCACTTTCAAATGTGTAAAAATCTGTGGCAACATTAAGGCAGTTAAGGTATATAAATGAATGCTAAAATATATTTACTATTCAAAGAAGATGGCTTAAATCAAACAAGGAAAAATAAGGAAGAAACACCATTAGGGCCCTCACTTTTACATGTGTGAGCCCAGGTCACCACACATGCTTCGAGGCCTCTGTGCTTCAGAATATCGAACAAATCCTAAAGGTGAAGCCTGGCCTCAACTCTCTTGCATTTAGGGTTTGTGGGTTCTCAGCAATACCAGCATTGCTGCATCGCACCTTTAATCACCGAGCCCTTAGAAACAATAGCCGAGATTTATAAGGAAGCAGGTGTCTGAATTTAGACTCCTAAATTCATAGCTGGGTGCCTAAAGCAGCAGCAAAACTGACAAGCACCCTGTGCAGTTGCCCACAGATGCTACCACAGTAGTGAGGCACTTAGCATTTGTTATAACACAAAATGGATGTTTATTAATTGTGTTCCAATGGCTACGCGAAGTGCCTTGGCCGAGTGCTTGCGTGCACTAATTTCAATATTGGGCATGCAGTCTACTCTGTGTCTTACGACTACAGCATTTCTAGAAAATTAATTTTAATATTAAAAAACCATCTTGAGCTGCATACATGAAAATAACTCCATTTCTACTGAATGACAATCTAATACGAAATAAGAATATTCACCTTTTTTTCTTACTCTGCCCAAATCCAGGCAATAAATTAGGCTTCTCAGCATGACTGTAAAGTGCTGTGAATTGTATAAACAATCATATATGGACACTGAAAAATAACCCTTATGCACATTGCATTATAGTTCCAAAAATATATTTACAGTCTATTACAAAGATTACAAATGGAAGTGTCTACGTAACGGGATTATGCTAGTTAAAAGCTTTTTACAGATTTTCTTCAACAAAGGCGGGGCGACAAAAAATTAGTATAACCAAACTGATTTTTCTAATGAAACAAATAAATAAAATGACAAATATAACACTGTACAGTGATCTAAAAAGGGGGAGAAAAAAGGAGGGGGAAAATGATGCATTTAAGTTTTTGATAACTATCTTTGGTCCTAAATGTGGGAAAACACATTATGTAGCACTGAATATACATGTTTGTTTGTGATGCTCTGCAAGTAAAATAGAAAAATATAGTGCATTTTCAATGTATTCAGAGCTCACTACACATAAATGTGTGTACAAAACAAGACAGTATAAATAAAATTTACAAGTTTTACAAAGGAACATTTACAGGGTTTTTCTTTTGTTTTTATTTTTTTTGTGTGGATGCCCACATTATCAAACAAGACCAATTCATGACTGATCCCTGGGATCTTTCTCTATCAAAATCAATAGAAGCAGCCCAATTCTCTTTGGAAGTACAGCATTTCATTGCTGGGGTAGTTCACAATTTTCAAATTTTTTTTAAAGCATTTCTCTCTGGTTCATATACATTCCTGCAATATCTGTAAAGACACCGTTCATTATTGCTTATGGTAGTTAAATATTTTAATCAAACAAAATTCATATATAAGTAAATGGTGTAAAAAGATATTCCATTGAGCAACTAATCTTGCATCTGTGTTCCTGATGAATGACTGCCGTGTCTGTGTGAGCACACACACACGTTTGTTCAGAGCAGCAAAAGCTTGTAAAAAACTTGAAAATTTTGAACTGCCCCTTGCCTCATGCTCTACAGTTCGTTTATAAAATCTATGTCTTTATTCTGACAGCTGGACTGCATACAACTTAAACTCATATAAAAGATACGCCAGCTATTTATCTCAGATTTGCTAATGCAGAGTATTGAAAAAAAATGTGATGTGCTCAGATTAAACGGTTTAGGTAACACTGGAGAACTGCACCCATGTCCTGAGACACTCCTACAATCACTTGTCCATTCAATGCAGTGTCTCAGCAGGTTTACAGTTGTAGATCTAAATCTCAGAATATATCTCACTTTAGTCCATTAAAATCATCTTGCAAACAATTTGCTAAAAGTGCCTAGAACTACTTAGGGGTCATTATTGCTTTTCTTTTCTTTTCTTTTCTTTTTTCTTTTCTTTTTTTTTTTTTTTTCTCTTTTATTTTCTTTTAAAAGATAGTATATGTGTAACTTTAAAAAATTCTTTAAAAAATATCAGAGCTCTTGGCAACTTGCATTTTCCTGACTCCCTGCCAATTAGCTAGCCATGTCAATACGGTGCTGATTTAACAAAAGTAAATGGCACAAAAGGATACCAAAGTTAGGACAGATATACATTGCTTGGTCATGCTTCTTAAATCTCTAGGAACTCAAATAATCCTTCAGAGGTACCCAGTGTAGTAATGTGTCATAGAATTAGCACTAAAAAGGTCCAAAGATATAAACATCATACTAAAAGAAAGTCTTTATGAAGAATAAACACAAATGATTAAAAAAAGATTCAGAAATCACAGATTTAAGGAAAATATTTTGTTGAGTTCAACAATAATATCATGATTTTATCTGACAAATATATTCTTTTTTAAATTTTTATGTACATTTAAAAAGTCTATTAGATAAAAAGGAGGTTAGAGAGCTCAAGGTGTTTGTATGTTTATTCAGGTAGTACTTTGTTTATTGTCACTGCTGTTTTCCTTGCCACCACTGGTGGATCCTAATTCCCTTTTCATAAATTCTGGTGGCACTTAGGAGTTCAAGTCTGTAGGTGCTTCTTGTAGCTCTTCTATTCACTGCAGGAAGGACCCAGGAAATCAAGTGTCTTCTAGCAGCACTTCATATATACTGAAGGCCAGTGCTGTTCTCTCAGTCTGTCACCTCCCTCATAAGGGAGAAATGTCTATCACACTTGGATGCCAGTGCCGTGTAAATGTAGCATTTGTGCTCTCATAGTCTGAATGCTGCTCATGATTTTCTTTTGATGACCAACCAACGTGATCCCTAAACTCATCACATCCCTGGGGAAGATAAATGCGTACATTGTTAATTTTTCAAGTTAGACTGCTATTGTATGGTATTCAACTGTGAGTCAAAGCTACGTAGTGGTCTGGGCTACAGGTTTCTAACACTGAAGCTACACTGGAACCTCATTTCAGTACTGTGAAGTTCATAGAGGTGCTGTTCAACTTCTCAGCGAGGAGTGCAATTACATGGCAAGTGTCATGTAATTACACTGCATGTGTCTCCACATCTGAGCATGAGGCCAGTATGTTTTGCACTACAATAATTTTTATTGTGGCTTTTAAGAACATCCGAAAAAAGAGACACTTCTCTTGTAAAATACTTTGGGTGGTTTTCAGGACAAATTTATGTATAAATACAAGATTTTGGGGATCACATTCTGCTTCCTAAAGAGATGCCTAGAGAAACCCTTTGCATGTTGACCCGTACCCATCATCCAAATGAAAGAGGAGCAGCTGTTTCAATTCCACTACTAGTGCTACTGACCTAGTAGAAGCTTGTGGGCTCTGATGACAGATCCCAAGCTACAAGCTGAGACTCGTAGTGATACTAGGCAGATAAGAGTAGAGTTGCAAATTTGACAATATGGTTTAGAAACTTGTTTAGAAAAACACTGCTCTCTGTAAGAGGAATTACATGTGTTTGGCAACCATCAGGACAAGAACGTTGTTTGCAAGGTGCCAAGAAGACCTGTTTAAGATGGCAGTACCAACACAGGCCATGCTTGCCTTCAGAAAATTGTTTTGCTTCTATAGACTTTTATCCTGATGCAAAGTAATTTCTTGCAGGACACAGACAGCCCCCAGGCCAATTAGAAGAAAATTCCATATCTTCCTAGTACACGCTTGGAAAAAGGTACCAATTAGGTAGTGGAGGCAAAGTGGTTATTTTCCTGTGCATGCATACTTTGAAATAGGCCACATTCTCCCTTAAATTCTAGCCCCTTGGTGTTATTTCAATTGGTCTCAAAAGCAGGGAAACAAGTGATGCCACACATAGGTAGCAGGGTATTGGCCCTTTCATGGGATGCTGTAGTACAACATCATCAGTTCCTAAATCTTCTGGCCTAACCCCAAGTACCATGTTTGTACTCAGAGTAAAGTTTTGGAATTGAACATTGTGTATTACTTTACCTAGAAATTCCCTAAATGCAAGTTAAACATGCCCAGTACTAACTTACTCAATAGTCATCCTGGCAACTGATTCAAGAGAGTTGTAGCCTGCTGCTGTGAAATTATCCTTATATCTTTCCATCTTAATAGCTTGTAACCATTCGCCTACGGAGCAGAAAGTGGTAAAATCGGGAGTGTTCTGGTCCAGAAGAGGGCTAATTGGTCTACGGAGAAGGAAAAAGGAAAGTAAGTTGTTTCCAAAGAGAGTAAAACATCAGGGAGTATTTAGCAAGGTGAGGGTCAAATAAGTTTGGGGTATTAAAAATGTCAAGAGTAGAAAGTAATAGGCCTTTATATACAGTTTAGATTATCCAGTGAATAGCTCTTGACTACTCTGTAGCTCACAATATGTATTTCCTAAGCTTATTCACATAAAAGATGAAAGGTCAGTGAGAGCAAAATCAGCCTAACGGACTATTGTTACCAACAGAAAATCAACCTTATTACCTAGCATGACAGCAGCTGCAACTAAAGTTGCTGAGTAATATAAAGATGCTATTCTTTTAAGCATCTTAGAAAATATAGTAGTAGCTATTCCCATTATTCAATCAGATGGGACAAAACAAAGACAAGGAAGAGCAGAGACACAAAGTAAGTTGTTTAAGGTCACACAGCAAATCAGTCAGTAGAAGAACTGGGAGCAGAGCACAGGCCAGTTGATTCCCTAGTGCAGTAATCTAGCTAAAGGATCAAATGATTACCACGATTAAATAATTCACCTGAAATTTATGAAGAAGCCATTAGAAGCTACACCATGAAACACAATGAGATGCAATCATTGAAAAGAGTTAAAGCCAGAAAAATGAAAGATAAAAATCTAAAGTGTAGCAATGTCAAAGTACATTGGCCAAGCATGAGTATTATTAATTACTATTTCTACCATAGCAGTTCCTAGGGCAAGGAATGCATCATATAAAACTACAGTAGATGATGATCCTTGCCCTCCAGACTTCATAATTTTAAGAAACAAGGAAAACAAAGACTGCTAGAGATGGCAGTGTGGAAAGAGTGACGAGTAGGCAGTAGTTTACTGAGAAGTGTGTTAGTTCCATGATATTTACTTTCTTTATTTTGGTTATTTTTTAAGAAAGTCTTTTTCAGCTTTGTTCAGCATGGTAAAAAGGAAGGGCAACTGAGGGAAGGGAAGAACAGGGAACAGGAGGAAGGAGGAACTGAGAGACACATGGAGTAAGTGTGAACTGGAACCAGCCACCGAGCAGAACATCCAGAACCCAGCCACACGCACCATAATACGAATGCACGCTAAAGCTTTTCTTACCTGCTACAAGTTCCCAGTGGGGTTTTCAAGCTGTTTGGGTTTCTAATCATTTTGTCCAGAATACCAACTATCTGCTCAAACTTCGGCCTTTCACCACGTTCCTTCTGCCAACAATCTAACATCAGCTGGTGCAGTCCTGCTGGGCAATCCATGGGTGCTGGCAAACGATAGCCTTCTTCAATTGCTTTTATAACCTAGTAGCCAACATAGTTAATAATTTTTCATCAAGGAATATTTAAGAAATATATATTGCTACCCAGTTCAAGAAATAAAAGAAGAAGGAAAAAATCAATAAACTAAAATTTGCCATCAGTGTTGCAAAAATATGAGCCTGTTGCTTTGACACTAGCCTTCATGTTTTCAAATAATTTCCCCGACTTTATCTTTGGGCTTATTAAGGATATTGTTCTATATGTGCAGAACATAGCTATATTACCTAGTCGAGTGAGCAGCAGGGAACAACAATTAAATTCACCAGGGGAGCAACAGATAGATTGATAAATGGAGTTATTTCAGAAAGCATTATTACTTGCCCCAAGGCTTTTATGGAAGAGTGTGTGGTAGAAGCAACTGACTTGTAAATGGATAGGGATCTGTACATGCACATGTAAAATACAAAAAGCCTGAAGAGATTATAAAAGGATCCAAGAAAAATGTTTAGCAGAGAGAAATTGTTAGGGAAAAAAGTTGTATTCTATGTCTAGCCATGTTACACTAATGATAAAGTAGCAGAAATGTGACACATGAGAGATGAAGACCTGGCTGAATGGTATTTTAATATATCACCTAAACAGAAACTTAGATTTAATAAGAGGTGCTGCTAGATGATGATAGGATCGAAGGAGAGCATAAATGTCTGAACTAAGAATTACACCCACCCATTGACTTCCTTAGCCAAGTCCATTTGGATTTAAGTAAAAAATAAAAATGGATAAAGTGAAATCACAGGAAACTGCTGTAAACCTTGAGGGCAGGATAAAAAAGCACATCAGGAAGCAAGGCAGATAAGAAAGGCTTGTGAAAAAGGGCTAACACACCGTTCATGGGGGATTTCAAGTATACTGACATTGACTGACATAGCAGTATTAGAATTGCTAAGGAAGGGTGCTTGCTCCTGAAGGGTATTGCATAGGACTGTCTTCTCCCTCAGTTTGTACAGAAAGCAGGATCAGAAGCTGTTCTGGATGTAGCCCTAGGAAGTAGATCTGGCATGATAAATAAAGTTGGTGAATAACCAAGGTTTAGTGAAAACAGTAACCTCAGATAAAAAATATTCCATAGGTTGTGTGAGAAAATGTAAAAGCAGTGGATTGCAAAGTAGACAGAACTGCAAAGAATACAAAATGACCTTCAAAAAGCTGGCTGAAATCCATGATTGTATCAAAACCTTTTGCAGAAAAGAAGTTTTGTGAAAAGAGGCGGCATAGCCCAATGGTAGGGCACTCACTGCAGGCTTGTGTCACAGAATGTCCTTCCGACCTCGGGGAAGTTGCCTCATCTCCCTGGGCCTCAGGTTTCTATCTGAACATTTGGAGTGACAGTACTGTCCTACAACTCAAAAATGACTGACAAATATTCAGTTCCTGCAGTAACATCCACACCTTGAAGAATGAGTGCAGTGACCTTTTAGAGACAGTGCAGTTACATGTCAGGGTGGGGAGAGAGGATTTCTGCAGAACAGGGAAATTGGAAGAATGGTACTATATAGGAAAGAAAACATTAAAAGTAAAATGCAAGATCTTTTAGAGCAGTATGAAGAGGAAAAAGGAAAGAACAGCTCCCTAGGCTTAGAAGTAGCAGTGCAATAAAATTGAAAAATAAGCTACAGTGTGTATAGAACAACTGGTGTGCTATGAAAAGTAATGCAGAAATTTCTGACCTTCTAAAAGTTAAAAGGTATTAAACCCTTTGTGCGTGCTACGTATGATTTACAACAAATGAAGCAGTCGCTTAAGAGGTCAGAACGCAGGGACAACCAATGAGGAATGAAAAAGCAGGTAAAATCAATGGCAACACACCCACCAAATATCTAAGACCCTTAGAACTGGCAAACTATCTAGATAAGACTATATCCAAAAGTGTAAGGGATAGTGAAAACATGAATGAAAAAGGATCATGAACAGGACTTTCCCACGTTCATTAAGATCTGCACAGAAACTGGAAAAGAGGAGGGAATCAAGATGATGATATTGTTTTGAAAAGGCTACGGGGATACTGCAGAATCAGCTTCTTTGATGTGTATTCTGAGTAAGAAGGATGAAACCGGGAAATATAAAATAATGAGTTAGCTAGAGATGGATGAAATTGCTGGGAATATCCTGAACATTGAAAAAACATTTGAAAATATTGATAAGTAAAGTTTCTTTTTTTGTTGTTTTTAAGCTTACACAAAATTCAGGCACGTTGAAGGTTACTACAAGTGTCTACTCTGCTAAGAAAGGTGGGGGTGGGCTTCCAAAAATCACTACTCGCAGGTAAATAGATGCAGAAAATTATTTTTTTTTTTTAATAAGCAAAGCTACAAAGAGAAGACAGCTGGAGTTCTTACTAATAGAATTGATTTATATTATTTACACTTCCCACAATTTGTTTTCAAATTCTGCTTTTGCTGCAAACAAAAAAGAAAAAGGGAATACTGTTAAGAGTCAAGTATGCTTTTTTCATAATCAGGCTATCTGAGGATGTAGATTAGAAGAGGGCCAGGTCTGTTCACTGCATATGCTGGTTGCCAACAAAGAAGTATTAAATACCGGTAACTGGACAATGTAATGTTATCACTCTGCTTCTGGGTATACAATAATTATAATACAAATTAATAATCATACTAATAGTAATAAATCCATGAGTATAGCAAAGAAAAAGTATGTAAGCCTAAACTCTTGCCCTTTTCTGAAGAACTAATCTGCACTAGGGTCAGTAACCGAATGAGAGCAAGAATTAGCAAACACCAGCAGTCTAATGGGGAACAGGGTAAAGTGCAGTGGTTTGAGGGCTACTGTTACCAGCACGGATTAAGCTGAAGGGAGCCCACTGCTCGGAGAAGTTGGGGGGACTCTGTGTATCATCTGTGCTGAGCCCTCTGTGGGGAACTTGTAGGACGAGTGCTCTTCTGGTGCACCCTAGCTCCAGGTTGCTGCTAAAAGGAGGATGTTTGCTTAAAAAGAGATCGCAATACAAATTTGTATCCTCCATCGTTCTAAAACAACTTAAAGGAAGAGGGGCAGAATTAAAGAAATGCCATCTAAAGATCCAACGTCAGAGAGATATATTTTTTAGGAGATCTGATCTAGTCTATGACTACACCCACATCTACTTTTAGGCAAAATGATACGCTTAAGATATATAAACTGTCTGAGTGTATATGCAAAATTAGAAGAGAGACATTTAGTGTTTTTTATTCCAGTTAAATACTCCCATTGGTAACTGTGAAGAAGAATAAATATCTAATCATAAGATGATTCTAAATTTTTGCATCATAGCTTTATCTATGGGATTGGCAGGATTTGCATATGTTTTGGGAAGTATGTTTGAGGACACACTTGAAGATCACAGCATAGTAGAATATTTGAAATTATTTTACCAAGCAATTGATGCATCTTTTAACTATGTGCTATTGAAGATTATTATGTAAGATGCTAAAATGAGATGAAACTGTAAGAAGTGGTAATTAGATGTTTTATGAAAAAGGTTCATTCATGTACTTTGCTTGCAGTTTTTGATAGAGGGAATACTTTTCAAAATCCAATAAGAAGCATGAAGATACCACAATTTCTCCCCTATTTAAAAGTTTTTCCTTATTGTTCCCTGAAAGATAGGTAAGGTTTGCCTTTGAGGCATCTTATATTCCTGTCAGACTACTTTTATGTTTGAATTTAGTACAGAAGGAAGGTGTCAAAAGAAATGAAACTCCACTGGGTGTCTAGGGAATGTAAATATTTCTCTTTCTCTGCCCCAAGGACTTGTTTGCCCATATTTTGACAGTCCATGAAATCTTTGACACTGAGACCTGTCAAATATTAACAACTTTGCACTGTGCCAAACTGACTCATCATTTACACTTTTATCTTTTTTTTTCAACTTTGATGTCGATCATTCAATCAAAAAATAAAATAATAATAAAAAAAACACTAGAGTCCCCGACCTGAAGAACTTTAAATGAAACTCTTTCTGACATCTTTCTCACCTGCATGGCTTTTTCCTATGTATTTTCTATACTAATAGATACTCTTGTCAGAAATCAAGATTAACACCCATCTGTTCTATTACTGCTGACCTGTTGCTCTGGGTCATATTTTATGCAAACAAGGGTATTGTTAAATCAGCATAATTAACTTGAAAAAGCCAAAGTAGGTCATTAACTGCCACTCAGATTTTTAACAACTTTTTTCAACTGATTAATCATTGCTCTGAGGTCAGAAACCTCTGAATTATTTTTTATTGGAAAAAATTAATCCCTTCTATGTCATAAAGTGAAGAGCACATATTAGTATTTCTGATGTTCCAATTTTACTTCATACTCGGGACAGAAACCTACAACATCCACATGGCAGAACAACTTAGTGATTTATGTAAAAAGTGAATGCTCTGTAACTTTCATTTTGTGAGAACCTTACAGTATTTTGATAAATATTATTTCTAAATCAACATTTTATGCATGTATTGTGAAAAACATATGTATGTGGTTACAATATGCAATTTTTGTTTTTCTGACACATACACACACACACTCACAAAGAGACAAAGTATAACCTACATCTTGATTTGACATGTCCCAGTAAGGCCGTTCTCCATAAGACATTACTTCCCACATAACTATTCCATAACTCCACACATCACTGGCTGATGTAAATTTGCGGTACTGGATGGCCTCTGGAGCTGTCCATCTCACTGGAATTTTTCCACCCTATAAAAAAAAAAAAAAGAAAAGAAGAAAGTTTTCTTTTTTCTCCACAAAATTTCCATATCATCTTCCGCAGAGTGCATTTAGAATTATTTCCATCAACATCAAAAGCACCTCTTATATCGTCTACTATAGTTGACCAATTGCAGAATTTTCAAAGGAGTCTAAGGAAGTTTAGGCTCTTAAAAGACTTGGACCATAGAAACTTAGACACCTGTCTAAGCTAAGTTGGATGCATTTCTCTGGAGGTGCTTATCTCTCTACTGATTTTAAGGGGCTGCTTAGATGTCTGATTTACACTGGTCATTTAACTCCTGGCTGGCTGAAGCTAGGTGAGGGGAATCTCATCCTGTACACAAAAATCCCATTGAGCTGTTGTCATACTGCTCCTCTGAAATCTCGGTCTGACATTTTTAAACCAGGATCCCACTTAGAGCCCAGCAGCAGGAGTGACAGCTGTGAACCCAGTGTGGTTTCCCAGATCCCTGCGCCTGTCAGAGCAGATTCCAGGGGCCCCTCCTTCCCTCAGCATGAGAAAATAGGTACAGCAAGGCCCCACGGGTGGGAAAGGGGAGCTGGCTCAACAAAAGAATAAAGAGCATAGTGTGCCCGATGAATGCCTATTTGAGAAAAGCGTCCCACCCAAAAGCAAGGGAAAATACAGGAGTTGAGCTTTGTCACAGTCTAGCCTCAAGCTAGTCAACTTTTTCACGAGATAAAATCTAGTCTGAGAAATAGTAATAGCCTACAAATATTTTAATTGACTCATAGTAAATGAGATGATTAAAATTTTTATGGGTAAAACTCCCATATTTGTTCAAACAGAAAATCATGAGGAAGGGAATAATGAAAATACTGTACAAAATTTTTAGAACTTTACCAAATAAAAATGTATGTTCTTACAAATATATCAATCCCTAATTAGAGTCAGATTTCTGCAGAGGTTGTTGTCCTTTTGACTGGTTAATATTGCTCAAGCAATTAATGTATTTCTCTATGTATGCTCTCTAGAAGATATGCTGCTTCTTATTAACCACATCTCAAAAACTACTAAAACCCATCGATTTCTCTTACGGTAGTAGTGTAGACGGCCTCTGGATCATCTTCTATAACTCTGGAAAGGCCAAAGTCTGACACTTTACAAACAAGGTTGCTGTTGACAAGAATATTGCGCGCTGCAAGATCCCTGTGCACATATCCCATATCGGCCAAATATCTCATTCCAGCAGCAATTCCTCTCAACATTCCCACTAGCTGAATGACTGTAAATTGCCCATCATGTTTCTGGAGGGAAGAAAGCAGCAGCAATTCTTGTTAGTATAGCTGAGAAGAGAAATAAGAATTAGTTTGACAACTTTAGCTTTCTACTTTTTTACTACTTCTGTGGCAATTCATCCTGGGGCAAAGAAAATCACTTCAAACAAAGGTTTTATTTTCTTCAGAGATAAAGCAGTACATCCAGTTTAGAAATGTGTGAGCAGTTAACGTACTAAAAGTAACAAAACTTACTAAGCACTATAAATTTCTGGCTAAGTCATGGCAAGTCTCTTCTAAGAGAGACTACCTGATGCACAGCTCTTTATGTCTCAGCATAATTATTTGTATCAAGAAAATAAGAACTATCTCCTTTTGGAACCCTAGCTACTGATGATTTTATTCATAGCTTGGAGTTTATCAAACAAATATAATCTTTCTGTTCTCTATAGAGTGTTTATACATCATCCCACGCTGTCTTGAATGCCTGGTAAAGAGTTAGAACTGGCCAGTTCAGAAGATGTATTCAAAGAATGCTAAATTGTTGTGAACTTGCATTTCTTTTTCCTTATAGCAGCCTTCCAGTACCAAAGGGGGCCTACAGGAAAGATGGGGAGGGACTCTTTATCAACGTCTGTAGTGATAGGACGAGGGGTAATGGTTTTAAATTGAAAGAGGGTAGATTTAGAATAGATATTAGGAAGAAATTCTTTACTGTGAGGGTGGTGAGACACTAGAACAGGCTGCCCAGAGAAGCTGTGGATACCCCATCCCTGGAAGTGTTCAAGGCCAGGCTGGATGGGGCTTTGAGCAACCTGGTCTAGTGGGAGGTATCCTTGCTTATGGCAGTGGCGTTGGAAGTAGATGATCTTTAAGGTCCCTTCAACCCAAACAATTCCATGACTCTGTGGTTCTATGATTTGTCCTCTTAAACACAACCATAGTTCTTTTAGGGATTCTTGCATGCTGATTTCCACCATGCTGACACAATAAAATTTTGCTCCCATAAGGCATAAGATCGGGCTTCAGGTATCAGTGGTTTTAACTTCAGCTGGTGGCAATAATAAAACCCACCATGCCTATGCCACATGAAATCACTTAAATTCCTACAATGCTCCCATGCGATCCTGTCTGGTCCTCTCATTTCTGATCTGGTTTTGCTGAAATAATGTAGAGAACTGCTAGTATCTGTCAAGCTCCATTTCAGCCTGAAAACCATTTTAATTATATGAATATCGTGCATGTATACATATATATATGCACATATAGAAACCCAGATTTTTAAAAGTGACAATATGTAACATAATATATATGTCACTTAAAATATGTCTATATATGTTTTCATTTTGGTACTCACCCTAAGAAATGCATCTAAGGCCCCATTCTCCATGTATTCTATTACAATCATGACTGGTTTCCCTGAAAGAAGACAGATTTTGTTTGAGAAACTGTAACACAAATGGAGTGCCTTTTTTTGATAAAACACATGTTATTCCTTTGAAGGACTGAATCATTGAGACAACGAACATTTCTGAGGCCTCCAGCACTTTTACTGAGCTCTAATAAGTTCTTAAATGCCTGCATGGAACATGGTCATGATTCACAAAATTAAACCATACAAATCAAAATGTCAGTGTGTTCTCCTAACTCCTGCTGTGTGAACAGGACCCTGGAATAATGACACTTCAGATAATACGAAAGGACGTAAGAAACCTTATCTCTCTGCGTGGTCTTTGAGGCTAAATGAAACTAGAAAAATAATATATTTCAAAGTACTTCATCTTTTAATCATCCATGCATCTTAATTTTTTTCCTCAGGTTGTAGCTTAAAGTAAGTATTGTTTTAGTTAGTTACGCATCAGGAGAAAATCCATTAGGAGTGTGCAGCCTGTTTATAATTTGAATCTTTGACCATGAATAAGCTAAAGTAATTTCTGCCATTATGTTGTTATATGACTGACAGATTGAGCCACTGCTTACCTCTGGTAACGACCCCTTCTAAGTGAACAACATTGGGATGGTCAAACTGTCCCATGATGCTTGCTTCACACAGGAAGTCTCTCCTTTGCTTTTCAGTGTAGCCAACTTTCAGAGTTTTTATGGCTACTGCAACATCTCTCTTGCCAGGAAGTTTTAGACGCCCACTGCACACTTCACCAAACTCTCCTAAAATTAAGTAGATCAACGCTGAATTACTCCGACTATAATATCAGTATTCTTTTTAGGCCTTGATTCAACTAGCCACCTAAGCGTGTGTTTAAATTTTACATGTGAATGTTCATATTTTAAATGTATTACTTAGGAAGACAAAGACAGACACATACTTTAAATGAATTGCTGACTAAGTACCTTACGGAATAAACACTTCACATTAAGCCACTCTACAGGACTGTTATCTGAATCTTTTAAAAGACTTGTTAATAATTTGTTACATTTTTTCATAAATAGGAAATAAATATGAGGTAGCTTTCATAAGAAAAATACTATCACAGAAATAGTAATACTATTTCTAAGTGAAAATGTCATTCTGCTCTACATGGTTTCCTTGCTATCTTTAGATCCAATGTTTTTTTTTCTTTCAAAAGGCCGTTCTTTCAGAGCTGCTTTTAATTTAACATCGTTATGGTGTTAAATGAAGCACTACATTATTACCTTCAAGCAGGATAATTTACTTTGTAGATTATGAAATGAAAGGTGTGACTTATAATAATTTTGTTACATTAAACAAACACAAGCAAATGCTGGAAGTTTGTAAAAGGCTTCTAAACTAACAGACAGTTGGAACTGGAAGAAGCATCTGAAAAAAATGGCCAAACAACCAGCAAGAATACCAAATAAAAAAAGGCTCAACAACAATAATTTGGGAGAGAAGTAACTGGACTCCATTAGACAGGAAAGAGGATGGAAACGTGTGAGATGTGGAGCTGAATGGCAAAACATCTCCCTCACTATTACTGAGACTGCGAAAGATTTAAGGATTGTCCCCTGCCTCACAGCCATGTCAGCAGAGAGAAAAAGAGAGACCTCCTATTCTGTAGCCACGAAGAAAAGTCTCTTGCGATATATAGGAGAAAAGGGTAGCAACATGTCTCATACTGAATAAAGGGGAATATCTCTTTAAAAAGAGAAAGATTCATTGCAAAAATATTTAATAATCTGGTACTTTGCAGATTTATCTGGAGTATGGCAGATATAGATGCAAGTCTCTCCTTCAAATCAAGTCTGAAATTTATCTCCTGCATAGCTGTGGAGTGCCTTAACATTAAGCACAAGTATGCAGACACACCTACATCCAAGACATGTTTTAGGGTGAGTGCTAAAAAAAGGATTGAATTAGGAAAGACCAGCAGTTTGATTAGAGAATCCCTTTGGGACATAGACTGAGGTCCTGAGAAACCTGGTGGGATCAGTACTTCAGCACACACTGGCAAGGCGTCTGGCTGGCAGTGGAGAGAGGTATGCTTGGAAATGGGGCCGAATGCCTGAAGAGGTAGATGTTGAAGTGTCCTAATGCATGAGTTCTCAGAAATCATGTTTAGGACACCATCACATTTCCAACACTACTGTTCTCCTGTCACCCCAATAGCAGAGGTTAGAGAAGGAAAAAAGCAGTACCTGGGCCTCAGCTTCACGTTCTTCAGCCAGAAGCATAGAACTTTGACCAGACCTTAATATTTCCAACTGACTTGTCTGGGCAAATCTCCACTCAGCATGGCTCTTTTTACTAATCTCACAGAAGATGACCGCATACAGAATCAAATTCCTCTTGCTCCTAGTCTACGCTAGCTGAATTAAGGTTAGCACCAATCAGCTCCATATACCTCTGTTAACACTGTGCTGAACCTGAGCTAATTGCCCAGACAGAATACAACTGTTCCTGCCTGCACAGGCGAGGCATTAACCTCAACCATCCTTGGGCATCAGAGCTGTGGTCTGAATATCCATGTCATAAGTACGAAGGCAGGGACATACATACAACTAGCTGCTCATGCCCTTAGCTTGGTGCTTTAACCTCCCTCCTGCACTTCATTAGCAAAATGGATGACTATTAATGAATTCCCCACTCATCTCACCCACAGCTCCTAGCCACAAGAACTTACTAAAGGATAACAAATTTCTCTAGCAGCACCTTACAAAATTATTTTTTTTCCATGCTGAAAACAAGACGTATGTGTGTGTGTGTGTATGTGGTACTTCAGAGCCAGGTAATTAGGATACTTGGCATGGGAGATGCTAAGGCTTAACTCCTTTCCAGCTCTCTGTGATCTGATTTTGATTGATTTCCAAAAGCAGATCACTCACACTCAGACAAACCAGAAACTTGAACTTGTACGCTATGCATTTCAGGCCAGGATGCTAGCTAATGAACTATTTTTATTCCCAAGAAAATAGTATATTCAGCTGAAACAATGCCCAGAAAGGATCCAGAAAATATAACAACAAGAGTGGGAATACTGCACAGCCGCACAGCCACTAGCTCAGCATGTCAACAAGGAAGAGCCACAAACAAAGGATGCGTGGTATGAAGAAGGACTCAACATAGTGGACACCGTATTCTGTATCTGGCAGGTGGCCGCAGCGGGATGATAATGAAAATGTTGGCAAGGAAAGCACATACCCCTCACGTAAATTGAGCACAAGCATACTTGCACCCTGCTTGTCTGAGAGACATGGCACTACTCAACAGTTGACGTGGCCAGCATTGCTGATGCATATTGAGACTGCTAAGTGGCTTTTCTGGTGCTGTCACTAGTAGAAATTCTATATTCTTCTTTGATGTATGAGTTTCAGCTGCTTCTTTGGGTCTTTAACATTCTGTTGTTCCTGGACTGCATTTCATTTCGCTCCTATTTGCAATCTACATCAACAGGTTAAAGCCACAGCTAAACTCCATACACAATATGCTTTCACTATAGCACTTCTAATTAACTTTCTGCAGGACTACTAACACACGTTAGGTTTTTTGTTAGCAGCTATACTCATTAAAATCAAGAATAAATTCATCTGCAGTCAACAAAATTAACGTTCTGGAATTAGTCTGTCATAACAGTGAAAATACTTTTTTAAACTGTATGCTCTGCAACTGAAGTGTTGTCAGCATTTTGCTCAGAAGGCATTGGCGAAGTCCAACTGAATATATCTTTGTGCTCTGAATTGTTCTTATGCTGATCGTTTTTCAACTCAAAGCAAAAGATAAAGCTCAGTATTTTTTCTATGCTAACCTTGAATTTAAATCTTGTATATTGTGTATTTATTAGAAGAGATGCTGACATTCTAGCATCACAATAATTACTAGTTAGCAAGGGCTGGATTCTTACGCTCTTACTCATCTGAAGGAATAATTTGCTCGGCAGTGTTGTTAATTTCAACGGTGCTACTCCTTGATTAAGACATGATTCAACATGAGTGAGGTTACTTTAAAGAGGCATTGTGAATTCTAAGTGTAAAGATTATTTTTTTTTTACGGGTAAACCACCTTATTTTAGAGAAACTTCTTCTTCTCTTTTTAAATAATACCACAGTATGTAATTTACAGTGCATGCCAAACTACAGGGTGATTTTAAAAGTATTCTACTAATACTTTTATAAAACAACAGGAAAGCAAAAGAACATTTCCTCCAGGAATCCAAAGTATTTGATATTTTTCTTACCCACGGAAACTTAATTTCACTACATGGAGTAGTGCAATAAAAATGTCACATATCTTATTAATGCAAACAAATGAAACTGCCTTTTTAGAGCATGAACACCATGGCTTAAGTAGGTGGTAGACAGTTCAAGAGGAAGAAAAGCAATGTAATGCTGGTGCAATTACAATCAGTCATGAGAAGTTAAACAATAACTTTTTGTATTCATAAAATATCAAAAAGAAAAACGGTAGAACAAAAAACAGCCTTAGGGAAGATTTTGTTATACAGAAACAAGACCTTCCTAGTCTCTATTTAAGATTTGGTGCTGCAGCCAGTTTTTCTTACTCACACGAACAAAAATTCAGAGGTCAAAAAGCCCTCTTGCAAAAGGAAAGCGAGCAGAATTTGCACTCATGCCTAACGCCTTTACTCTGACAGTAAATAATAGGCAGAAAAACTGTCCCCCTCCCCCCAATTACAATTTTAACAGCAGATACAGAATTAGAAACACACAAGCTTTCAATGTCAAGCAAGACTCTTCATTTAGTTATTTATTTGGGGTTTTTTTGTTGTTTTTTTCCCCCTGTTTGTTTTTACATTTTAGAAGCCCGTGCAGCTTCATTGCTCTTAACCACTCTGGCAAATGCAAAAATTCTTCTATACTTGAGGCATAATTATTTGCCTGTCATTATGATGTATGAGTTTCGATCCCGGCTAAATGGAACAGTTGAATCAGGAAGCCACGGCAGCCTTACCTGCGCCAATCACACGCTCAATTTTAATACAAGAGGCATCTAGCTCCTTGGCAAATTGATGGACGGCTCTATTTGGGTCCTCGTAGGTTTCAGGGTCAATGTAGGTTTTGGTGCCTGGAAATTTAACTGTAATGATGTAAGAAAGCATGACTGTGATGAAGCAAAGGCACTTATTGTGCAGTCAGCCCAGGAATTTCATTATGCAGAGTGCTCCTTGGAAGAGTGAACCTGCTTCCACACTCCCTGAGTCAGAGCCGTTCCGAGAGGCAACTTTAGTTTTAGGCATCATCTGCAAGCATGCTGACACAAGTACACAAGCCCATCTCTAAAAATGACAAACATTAGCATCTGCATCTCCACCTTGAAGTGAAAGAAGCAATACATATTAAATAGTGCTCAATGGAATAAAATGCAAGGGTTGAGTGGGAGTAAAAATAAAGCAAGGGAAGGGGTAAAAAAACAGCAGAGGAGACGAAACTTTTTTTTCTGTGTAAGGACAGCTTATCCTCTTTTCCCAGGTTGCGTAAACAGCATTTCTTTATGCTGTCTCTGTCTTCTAGTGGGATTAGAAAGGCTCCTCCACCTACTTCAATTTGCGTGAACTACCAAGTACAATATTATTTACAGACTGTGGCCATAGCCAAGCTAAACTATTCACAGCACTTAGAATTTATATCCTTAGGTATGTTTCTTGCACTAGAATATGAACATGAGAAATGCTTGTAGTCAACTCATAAAGGTGTAGGAAGGGAAAGTGGGCTCTGTGGCACAATTATTTCCTCTCTCAAGCACCTAAGTGACTAATATGCAGCAATTTGGTTTTTGCTCCCTCCTTCTCCAGTATAGCACTTAGTGCAACTCAGGCAGTGTGGCGCTCTGGCCAGCATGTAGTTTTTTCCCTCTGTTTGCTGTGGATCCAGGAAAATTATTTTTTGCTCCTCTGGTGAAATTAGAAACTTCTGGTGAAAGTAGGGCAACCCTGGAAATCTATTAATCAAGCATTTTTTATGAAATAAATTCGGCTCACAAGGATTACAGTCCTGAGCTTTAATTAAATCAGTGAATTAAAACTCAATATAAAAATGCAAGAATGTTCCTCTGCTAATTGATATACTGATATACGAAATAGGATCAAAAGTCAACACAAAACATATATAATTATGGTTGCTTTGTAATCTTTTAATTGAACATAAAATATTTTAAAATTGAAACTATATTGAAAAATAGCTTAGTAATCATGTGTATTTATGCTTCAGATGGTATTACTGACCAAAAAAACCCCAAACCCTCATAAGAAGGAAAAAGCTAGAGAATTTTGTTTGAATGTTTGAGTAATCTAATGAATTTACATCCAGAGAAAATATTTGAAGTTGCCCAGATGTTATTATCTGCCATATTACATACTTAAATAATGTTTTTCCAATTGTATTGATAATGCCACAAATTCTTAAAATGACAAATATTTATTTCTTAAAACCAAAAATTACTGGAGAAAATGAGAAGAAAACAATAGGTTAACCTCCTATAATTGTGCATTTAGGCAGGGAAATGGAGAAGAAGCCATCCTCTTGTGTTTGTCATAAGGGGCCTGGATTGGAGGTAACCTTGTGAATCTCAAGTGAGCCTCTGATGGTTCTTTATTCAAGCTGTCATAAAACATTTTGACAGGCCAAGGCTATCCTGGCATACCAACATGAAATAACGCTGGCCTGCATTTGAAGACTTTGTTAGAAGAAAATGGTAGGAGGAAACCAAATATAAATCTGAATTGCTTGACTAAACTCCTCCATTGTACTTGTATCTTCAAGTGTAGCACTAGAGGTCACAGACAGTTGAGGGGGACTGAAATGAAATATATGATACTCTTAAATACAGTGCTTTAAAACCTGCTTTAAAAAAATTGGTTACTTGTAAGTTTTTGTGTTAAGTAAGTGTTTGTTGTAAATTACGTTTTTGAAAATCCAATCTGGTACCTCAGCACAGAAGAAGGTTGTCAAGATGTTATGGAGCAAAAGAACACCAAACTGGTGTTTACAGCTCTGTGACCAAACTGGTGACCATAGCACTGGGTTCCATCTCATTCTGTACATGGTTACCAAATAAAATGAAACACTAAACCTTCAATCAACAGTGCATGAAAAACTAGCTTGGTAAAGAGTGACTTTACATTTGGTGCTCTGATTTTAAAAAGACTGTGTATGCTAACTGTTCTGACTGATTTGCTGGGAAACCATATTTCTTGAAAGTAAAATGAGGGAAATGAGCACTTATAAAGTCTCACCATTTCTGGATCAACCATTAATCATTAAGTTAGAAGCTTTCATATTAATTCATTTACTCTTTCACTGGAATAAAAAAGTCACAGATAATGGAGACAAGGAAAGGAATTATTTAGCTAGCATATTCCTTTTGTTTATATATTGAAATACAAGAATACATAGTTGATCTTTTCCTTTAAGGACATAATGAGGATTTTAACAGTGAAAGCAGCAGCGCTTCTGAAGACATGAAAAGCTTATAATGCATCTATGAGAAGAAAATTTCAAATCCATCACTCCCAGAATAGCAACATTTAAGTAATACCAGATTTTTGATGAATTCTTTAAAATCAGCTGTACTGCAAAGTGCATGATAAATAATTCTTATCCCATTATTATTTTCCACCTTTCTTGCACAGATTATGAATTGATTGACTAAAGCTGCAATAATGTCACTACTTAGTTTAATGCTCACTGCATTTAAGCGAAATCATTTAGGTAGCAACACAGCCAAACTCAGGGAGCATGAACAAATACCAGATGATGTGATTTTTTCAGGGCATAAAGGTGAAACAGAAACCTTGATCTGAATTTGAGTGGAGCTTTGGCTAGAACTACTCATTTAAAGAGGCGTGCATTGAGAAGGTGCTACAAATTTCTGACTAGTGGCTACTTCATTCTCCTTGTGACATTACATTCTGGTGATTGTAATGACTTTGATATCTGTAAAATAAGATAAACCATATTGTTTTCATTAAAAAAACATTCTGATGGATTTAAGCTACAGCTGCAATTATCAGCAGACAACAAAGGCTGCATAAGTCATAGCACAACTAAATGGCAAGTTCTACTGATATGAGAGTTATCAGGCATGGGAGAAGACTGGAAACCCAGGCATTGTTCTGTGGCAGAACTTATATTTGGTTTAATTCTATTACGTGATTTTGCAATTTTGAGTGCTCGAAATAATTTTGCAACTTAGTTTTACCATACTTCCTGAGTTAATGAATGATTCTAAAAGAAATGAAAACACTTTTAATTTCTCACGTCAAAATGACATTAAAACCGAAACAAGAAAGGGCTAAAATAAGAAAGTTTTTAAAACAATATTTTGATAAAACTGAAACTATTTTAGCATAAGTCTTCCCTTGCCCTTTAATTTTTAATTGTCTTTAAACCAAGAAAGATGTATTTTATTGATTTTTCCTGGGGTTCTAGCATAAGTTCATATGGTAGCTCTGATTTTAACAAGAGAGGCTTTAGGTGCGATTCTTTTCTAGGCAAGCGGTCTAGAAAAGAGAACAGTAATGAAGTAGCTGACCTTTCTTTTCATATTAAATATTCTATTTTTAAGGACATTATGTTTTGTATATATTGATGCTGTGGTATTCGCAGTAGCAGAAAACAGCTTCTGAACAGAACAGCTTCATTGTTAGGGTGATGCAGTGACCCACACTTTCTTAATCTGAAGTTTGCCTGAGGTAAAGATCATACAGTCGCTTAGCTAAATGTCTCTCAAATACTGCACCTCAGAGGGATCATTAGGACGGTGTGAAACATGTATTCAAAACAACCAAAAGAAAAAAAAATGCAGAACGAAAACATCAGTATATCATACACATGTATAGAAATAAAACTGTGTGAGCAATGTTGACTTTAATCTGCATTCTTTTCACATTTTTACAGTGTTTAACTTCCCACTTGCTATTTACACAGCATTTTTTAATTTCTTATGGCTTTGTCTTTCATGCAGTGTTGTTTTAATATTGCTTACACTATTGCAGTTGGAAATTTTTGAAAGGAGGGAAAAAAAAGCAAAACACTTACAATGAAAGTAAAGTTCTTCATCCCCTTCTTGATCAGCTTTGCTATAGCCACAATGCCTGAAAAGACAGACTCCAGTTTTACTGGTAAATAATGATTTACTCCCTCCCATCTAAAGTCCTGACATCAGCTTTGCGGGCTGGGATTTTCAGGCACTAAGCACCTAACTCCTGTAGGCCCTTTGAAAGTTTCAGCTATAATTCTCTTGACAGCAGAGTTTTAAATAAATCATGAACAGTTGCAATCAAAAGGCTTTTGTATCAAATACCAGTTGGGACAGGTTCTAAGGAGAAAATTCTAGTTCTGGTGAAAAGCTTCTACAGATAAAACAGAGGATTAAAGAACTTGAAAGTAGAACACTGTTTTACATGAGGATATTCTTAAACTTACTGCTGTGCCTCTTTTTCTTGAATGTAAAGTCATTTAAAGGCTGATCAGATAAAGTGTCAGAGTCCTCCAAGTGAGAAAACTGAACAGAAAGGGACTTTGAGGAGTGCAGGTAAAGAACCTGCTAGGGGTTCCTTTTACAGCACATTTACATAGGACAAAAAGAACATCTTGATTTGAGTGTGTCTTGCCAAAGTAAGAGGATGAACTGTATAATTGATAACAGGATTGAAATGAAATTTGTCCTTACTAAAAATGACTTCTGTTTCAGTTTTGCAAATTACTATCCCAGATTAGACTATGTCTGAGGAGTTCACAAGAGTGGGGTCAGATGTGCTTATGCTTACGCAAGGTGCAATACCTTCTCCCGATGATGAATCCAAACACCATGAAGACCAGAATGATGGTTCCTGCCACAGCAACTACAGCTATGATAATAACAGGATTCTGTTCACTGGAAACAGCCGTGGCTACAAACAGAGCAGAGAGCAGAGATTGGTTAAAAATTATTCCCTACAAAGGAACTGCAAAAAATTAAGTCGAGCAGCATGAATTGCAGACTGTTAGTTTACCTTTGCCTGAAACCATTACATTGATAAAGTTAGTCTAAAGAAGGGCCTTCATTGGAAATTAATCTAAGTGCTAGACGAGTTAACAGTCGTCCACAGGGAATAAAAAGGAGCTGCGCTGGAACTGACTTAGTCAAAGTGGTACAGCCATTAGCCGAAAGCCATCACCCGCACCAGCCACTTCTGCTCCCTCCTACTGTTGTGCTGCCTTCTGTTTTGCTCAGTGGTGGACTCCTTCCTAAAAGAGAAGACCTGGATATCCCTGTAAGGGGGGACAGTAGGAGAATAATCCCTGAAGATCTCTGCTTCTAGCCTCCCCTCTAAAATGAGTTGATATGACACTGATGGTACCCAAGGAAATAGTGTCCTACCTATAAGAAGAATGTTAGAGATGAAACACCACCTATTAACACAGATTTCCTAGTTAGCATATTTCTATCTCTTACTGCTATTAATCATTGTAAATTGCTATTATTACTTATCATTTGTTTCTGTTAGCAACGAAAAGGTGCTTCCACATATACAAAATGGAATTCTCCATGCTTCAGAGAATTTACATGCTAAAATATCCACACATTATTGCTCTTTTTATTCAGATATGCCAATGCTATTAATATATGCAAATGTATGCATGTCACATTAATATAAACTGAGGATGTAAATACTTAGCCTGAGAAACCTCAAGGTTTGTTAAATACATTGCTTGCCCGACATCTAATGATGGTGGCCATGTACTCAGTTGTGTTAAATGAGCACTGTAGAGCTATGCTGATTGGTAACAGAGACTGAGAATAAAGGAGCAGACATCAGGCAGTGATGCTGAGCAAGGGACTGTGAAGGTGTGAGTCATGTGGAAGCAGTAGAGAGATGAAAGAGGAAAAAAAAAACGAAACCCAACTGATAGATGATTGACTAAATTGTAGATGGTATGTTAATACGGTTAACTGCTGGTAGTTGTAACTGAACGGGAATGTCTACACGAGGATGTTATGAATTGCACAGAATCAGGTTCCTGTTGCAGACTCCACAGGTTCCCATAGAAACAAATAAACCAGTCTTTTCTTTGTCTTGGGAGACGTGAGCCAATCAATGTGATTTATTTTGTCACTGACACTGACCTGTACCAACTGCTTCCCCCCAAAAATAACAAACCCCTTATTATACTACACAGATACAGAATAATCTGCACTGGGGGAAAATTCCTCCACCACCACCCCCCCAACACCCCTAGCACTCCCCCCAATTTTATTTCCTAAAGAAACTTTGTAATTTTACTATGTTCTGCCTCATGCAGGTGAGGAAGATCTCATTATTCATATTGGCCTTTAACTGAAAAAAGCAAATGCTTATCTTTGAGTCACTGTAACTTCTGAGATACCCAGGTCAGCAGGATGTTAATGCAGGCCTGCATATATCTCACCTCTGGAACTTTTAGGAAATCAAAGGTCACTATCTCATGCAGTAAGTAATATCTCAGGCATAAGTAATACAACTCAGGTCCTGTAACATCATAAGGCCACCAAAGCAGACAATCCTAAGCATGGGAACGTCAAATTTTTGTAAAATACAGCATTTCCTGAAACTGTTCCTTTCTCCCTTTGAACTTCAGTGCAAACCTCACTTGGAAGTCAAGAAGAGGCAGCATCCAGGGTACAAAGCTTCATCCATCTAACAGAATTTGGAAAAATATCCAGCCCAGTCTGTCACCTAATCTAGCAGCCAAGTTGAATGCATAGAGGTTGACATATGTGAGTGGGTTGCTCTGCATAAGTGCCTCACAGATTTTGGGTACTGGCACATTCTGGAAGCAGGCCAAGGATGTAATTTGGGCTCTGGAAAATGCTGGGTGCATGGTACACTGGCCAACTGGTAAGACAGGTGGGATGCAACGTGTGATGTACTTTTACATCTTCTAGAAAAAAAGAAAAAAAGAAAAAAAGGTCTGATTGTGGGCATGGTCTGGTACAAATTCAGTGTAAGACATCTGACTGTGTTCAGGTACTCTGTGCTGCTTCTCCCTTCTGTGTCATGAATTCAGCCTGTCAGTGTAAGTGTGATTCAGAAACCAGCTTCTGGAGTGAACATTGAGGTTTGGCAGAAATAAAGATGCTAGATTGTCATTAGAGGAATGATTTTGGGGTGCAGACAATCATTTCAGGGGGTCCATGGCATGGTTACCTGTCACTGGTGCTGCCACAATGTTGATGGCAGGACAGGGAAGTCTGCCCTTACCTCTGCTTAAACTGTGCTCAGACTCAGAGGGTGAGACAGGGACGTGGTACTTGGGCAATCAGCTACAGGTGATACCTAATCTGACATTACGATATTTGCATATCCAAATGAAGGAGGCAATACTTAATTCTAAAGGAGTTAAAACCATCTTTTAAGTACATGGTTGGAGGGGTGGGGAATACATATCCAAACACTCTGGAGGATTTAAAAAAGATCAGCTGTAAAAGCTGTGCTGCTCCTCCAGCAACATTTTCTCATGCAAGCAACCTGAAATGTATGAGTTGCAGTAAAGAATTCCTGTTCGAGTCCACCATGAAAGCTTTAATGATAAATTAGATTCATGTAGGCCAAATATCACTTTCTTAAATATTATTCTTTATGTATTTTATAGTGTTATTTCAGATATTAGAAATAAATTTCACATTGGCATATTACTTCAACCTTTCTTGATTTAAACTGATTCATGGCAAAAGGAAAAAGCGAGGTCTTCATGCCAGGTTGTGTTGAGTCCTTGTACTTTAACAGTAAGAGCTGTAATGAGTGGCAAACCCCTTCAATCACAAAAAGCACAGGATCATCTTTTGTTCCACTGGCTACTACTCATTTAACATAACTTTTAAATACTTCTGTGCATCAAAAGGTAAAAATACCACTTAAGTGTTATTCTGTGAATTTATATTTTCTTCCTTTAGGGACCTGTGTCCCTAATAATCAACAATAATTCCAATAAAATAATACAATGATTAAAGTACTTTGATCTGTGGCAAACACAGTACAGAAGAGAAATATCCTGCCTTATAAAGCATTTTTACTTCATAAATTTGAAAGTTTTACATAAATATGTATGCAATGCATGTATATGTGCAAATATGGGTATAAAATATGCATATTTTACATATCAGAAAATATTAATATAATGGATGGAGTTCCTCAAATATTGAAAAGCGGCCATGTCACAATTCAGAATCACAATTCAGAAACCAGAGCATAATCGAAAAATCTATTTAATCAACAGCACCAACAAAAGGTGCCAACCAGTTGAAGTGCCAGCAGAAATTCAGTTAGGCAATATGACTAGCTGACTGTGATGGTCACTATATACATATTCTTACACATATATTTTTTTTCTTAAAATACTTTGACATATTTAACAGTTGCATTCAGAAATCCACTGGAATAATGAGAAGCCAATGTCTCTAACTGTAGCATAACACTGGTTTACTGCTCACCTGTACAGTATTTCACTTGTGGTATACTTCCTAAAAATTACCTAATAAAGCTCTTCCTTTAAAATGTTAACAAAAGCCTAATTTGACTAGCTTGCAAGTTCTGATAAAGCTATAAACAAAATATGAGAAACCAATATTTTTGTGCAAAACAATTTTAGGAGAACTTAATGAAATTTACTATGTTTTTACCAATATTTTAATTATTTCTGAAAACCATATGTGGAAAACTGTGGATGCTTATCCTTGATGGGAATTATATTCTACAGTGTCCTATCAAGATAATGGAAAACACGCCCCTTCTAAATTTCTCTGTGACAAAAGAAAAATCTGCTTTGCATACTGGCCAAGTATGTTATTGGTTTATATGCATTTTTTCACCACCTGAGTCAGAAAAAGGGTACATGAGCATGGTCAATGATGCATTTATTCTAGGATTTCTTAATCTTCCATATGTTGACCAAACTCCAGTCAAGACTGTTTATCTTTGCTAATCTTAGTGGCTACCAGTAGGCTTACATTCAGTATATAAAAAATACTCAAGTAATTAAGGAAATGTTGGGAAAACATTTTTGTCTACTAATTTTAAACCACTATGGACAATAAATTAGCTAATTAGCAGAAACTTATGGCAGATTATGACAGACTTCTAATTTGGCTTCCAGAAATCTACTCAAAACAAGAAATCACTTCTGTCAGGTTCCCATTCTGCAAAATGGGGATTCTGCTACTGACTCTTTCTAAAGCAGAACCTGATGGATGGAAAGCATGCTATCAGACACAGAGTTAATAATATGAGTAATAACAGTTTATTGCTGCTATTATGATAATTACTACTTAAATTATGTCTATTACATATGTGGTATTATTCATTATTAATAATTTTCATATTCTGTGTGGAACCAAGGTGGAAAGAATCAAGACCTAACTACTGTGTTTTAAGAATACCCACAAATTGTTCAGGCGACACCTGGCTGCAGTTAATAAGATGCAATAATGTATGTCCACACCTTAGTTATGCTGGATAAAGTGCTAAGAGCAGAGCTGGTATCCATACCCTTTGAACCTGTAGGCTATGTATTCTCAGCTCCAAATCGGGCTGATCTGCTGTCAGGCAGGTCAACCTGAAGCAAATGACCCAAAAGAGAGTAACCAAATTCGGGTCTGGGACAGAGCTGTGAAGCAGCCAGGGATACAGGCAGTTCCCATGAACGGGCTCATGGCTGACAGATCTCAGTGATGGAAGACCCAAAATGTGGAAGATTTTCTGTAGGCACACATGCATGTATCTATATTGGTGAGGAAAAAAGGCATCACTGTGTTTCTTGGGCAAATAAGGGCACAAGATTGGTTTCAGCATCGAGGAAAGAGCAAGCTCACCCAAAATGTCATCCCTCTCCTGAGATGTCATAGCCAGATTCTCTGGTGTACTGTACTGGGAAAGCTTATACTTCAGCTTCATACTGTCCATTAGGAGGGTTTTTGAGAGGTGTTTTTTTCTTTACACAGCTTACAACTTATTACATGACCCTTAAAGAAACCTAGTATCTTTGAAACCTCTGTTTCTTTACTAAACCAAGTTGAAACTAGCCAATGAACTCAAAAGTTACTATGGATGGGCATACAGCACATAAACAAAACTATAAAGGGTTTTTTCAGGAAATCAAACAGTGAAAAAATTACCTGGAGAAGCCTCTGTGGGCTGAGATGTCCTCTTCCCTCCTCTCCCCAGTTACAGAAGAATCTAGTAGGGTTATTCACCACTACTCGCTTCTCTTGTGAGGGGAAAGAGGTGTGTATTTGAATGAAAAAAAAAAAAATTCTTTGTCTTTCAAGGACATCAGAAGAGAAGAACCTCATTTGTTACAAATCTGGCTAATTATAAGAGTGTAATTTGTAGTTCTATGGTAAAACAACAAATTGAAGCTCATCCTTCAAAACACAATGCTAAAAATCCACCTTCACATAGATTTTCGTTCTTTCTCATTTTAATAATATTGCCTATGACTCTTTCCTTTCTTGCTTTACTTACTACTTCTACTGAAAGTGTTAGTTTCCTATAAATATAATTATTTACCTGTGGCTTCTTCTAGTGTGGCAACATCCAGTCTGGGGCTATAATTTCCATAACCAGCAGCAGTAAAAGCACGAATCTGGAAAACATACACTGTTCCTGGCTTTAGGTTATTAATAGAAGCTGAAGTGGACTTGGTTTTCACTGTTGAATAGGTCCTCTCCCTTTGATCCTGAAAACAATAAGACAAAAGATTAAATGACATTTACAGGTCAGATTTTATCATGGTTGCACATCAGCAACTGACAGCCAGCCTGGGTAGTTTATTTTAATTTGTTGAATGCTTTTTCCCCAACGTAAAAAATAAAGCATACTCTGTGGAGTACTACAAAACACTGTCAATGCAATGAGGAGCTCTAAGTGTAACATAAAATTCAAATGGGATGCTCATGTTGTTATTCATAAAGCATCCAGACATAAATGACTGCTTCTTTGGCTCTGATTACATTTTGTGAAATTTTTATGAGAAAATAGCTTGACCACAGCTTTCCAGGGAGATCTGCGTGGTCCAAGCAGTTCAAGGACAGGGAACTCTGTTTTTTCATGGTCAGAACACCTTCCCTTGTTACCTTCCAACACCAGTACAATACTGTCAATATATAACTGGCTGGATTATGCACCAAATTCTGAAGTCCGTAACTCAGTTTTCACTTAGTTTTTTTCCTCTGGCTTTTAGTCTTTTCTCAGGTTTTGACTCTATGGCATTCAAGAAGAACCTAGGGAAAGAAGCTCAGTATGACACCCCCCAAATTTGAAGCTGCAAGATTACAAACCCTATGAGTAATAACTCACTTTCAAATACTACAAAAGCTGTATCACAGATCATTACAGTATTCAAAAAGCTCTACTTATTCATCACATTTACTGATCCAGATTATCTTTCAGCATAGATATGTGCAGCCCTGTTGATTTTCGGTGGCAGATGTAACCCTGATTTGAAGGGCAGAAGAGATGAATTAACTAACCATCTGAATGCACCACATGACCAGAGAAGCATGAGCTGTACGATGCAGTGCTAATGAGACAGATACAGAAGGAAGGAATAAATCTGTAACTCATTTCAATAGCACTTCGCCAGCTAAAAATGATGGAGAACCTTCCCCTTTGCAGTCAGTAAAGCAGCAAAGGCTTTTGCTGAAATACAGGGTTAAATAAAACATATATGATTTCTTTCCTGAGATTCAGTAATGGCTTCTTCCTGCGTCTTGCCCAGTCTGTCATTTGAAAAAACCCGCCGGCTTGGCTAGCAACAATTTTTTGTAGCTTCTCCAAGAGTGTTTAAATCATCTGTAAGTGAGGAGCATGGTGGAACGTATGTTGGTATGTGAGAAAGAACAAGAACGCTTGAGAGATGAGAAACAAGTGTAAGGAAACTGTAAATAGTCCAGTTCGGGACTGTAAGACACAATGGAATTTCAGAGTTTGGGTTTTGATGCATAAATGAGGTTTATTCGAATTGTCAACAGTTCTTGCATTCAAAATAAATAAATAACAAAGAAATAAAAATAACCTGAGCTAGAAATCTCACAGGACAGGCTTACTGGGGAGATTTCAGGCAGTTTCCATTCCAGCCCTAGCCAGAAGTGAGAGATGGAAAAAACACTTATCAGAATATTTCAGAACCACAAAAATGTTTGATTTAATTTGGCTCTGAAAGGAGTGGAAAGTTCAGAACATTTTTTTTTTCTTT
Organism: Ibidorhyncha struthersii; assembly: GCA_013398815.1. Taxonomy (NCBI): domain Eukaryota; kingdom Metazoa; phylum Chordata; class Aves; order Charadriiformes; family Charadriidae; genus Ibidorhyncha; species Ibidorhyncha struthersii. Next base: position 224,368 of record VZSZ01008286.1, read on the forward strand.
TAAACTAATGGAACAAAACTTAAACTGCCTCTTGCATTCTAAGCAAGAAGCTTATGAAATACTTTTCAAACTGAACTGCATTATTTCAGAAGGAAGGCAAGCATTTGAGAATGTGTGTTAAAATTGTCTCACTAAATTAAAGGTATATAGTTCAGTTTATCTATGACTGCTCGTAGGATAAAAGTCTCTTATCCTCTTTTATTAAGTTCACTGTAATAAGTATAATACTGGTAGGTTTCCTTACATTACAAAAGAAGTTTAACATCAGTTCTTGTCTTTGCAAACATAGGAAACTGGCAATGAAATTCTGTGTGTGGAGAACAGTTTTGCTTTTGGTAAATACATATACTTTTTTTAAAAAATTTATGTACTTTATTTGTGTGTATGCACAAACACATGCTTGAGGAAGAAAAATTACATGTTAAAATTAGTAAAATTCCTTTAAAAAACTGGTTAGCTAACTGTACATATCTGGAAAACTTTGTTATAAGAGTTATTAAAGTGAACAACTTAAACTGGGAGTTAGCATCAACAAATAAACATTTTATTCCCTTCCCAAATCATATAAAGATCTTTTGATAAGTATATTTGTGTAATTCCATACTGAAAATTAGATGTGACACTTGATATTAGATCCAATCTGGTTTGAATTTACCTAATTCTATGTTACCTAGTAAGCTGACCTGCTCTTTTTGATACAGAGGTACTATTACCTTGTTTGTAGGGATGAAATGTCTTCACAAGCAATCACAAAGGAGATCCTTTGCTCATTTCTTTGCATTTAATTCTTTTTTTTTCTCCCAGAATGTTTTATAAAAATCAGGAGCATGTTATGTGCTACAGTAAGTTTCCCAGGGAGTCTGGAGGAGCCACACTTAGTCTGGGTCCCATGACAAACATGTAGCTACACAACCTGCCTTCACTCTGCTTTCATCCCACTTACGGTTGCATGTGGCCCTACTTATATGCTTGTCAGAATTTTTTTATTCTGGAGTACTTCAAAGCTATCGTGAATGAAGCTCTAGACACGCTAAAATGAATAGCAAAACTCTGACTGACATAAATAAGATTGCAATTTCACTCTACCAGAAACAGAGATCACTTCATATACTACTGAAAAGCAGCCCTCAATTCATTATTGTGTTGAGAGAACGAGTGAAAAATAAATTTCACAATGCTGGGACTTTTCAAAAGGACAAATAACAAGGATTTTTCAGCTGAAACTGTAGGAAGTGCTTTGGAAGTTTTCAGATATCAAGTCCAAGCTTCCCAGCTCGTAAGGAAATACCAAATGCAGTCAAGAGTTTTATTTGATACATTATCTTAAGACTGGATTACAGTGACACAGAAGGAAGTGAAACAAGCTTTAAACACAATGTAGATGAGACAGGAAAATCACAACTATCATGGTAAAATATCCAAGTGCAACTTAGCAATTAAAAAAAGGTGAAAAAAAAGGGCAGTTTTCAAGTGCATATTTCACTTCTAGGATACCAAAATACAATTTATGAGACATAAGATAGCAATAATAATTGCAGGGATTCTCTAGTTATTAAGAACAAGCAAAATCAGTGTGACTTTGAAGAGACAGGATAGCTGATGCCTTTAACATTGTTCCACAACACAGCAAGCCAACACGAAGCAAACAGCACATTGTTGTACATTACAGATAATCTTAGCACTTACTTTCTCATAATACTTGATTTCATATTCAGTAATGACTCCATTGGGATGTTCTGGTTCCTGCCAGGAAAGCTCCACGCTCCTCTGCATCACTCTCTCTTTCATTACTCCACTAACTTGCGAGGGAGCTGTTTGGACAAGATGTGTCAATAAATAAAAAGCAAATTTGTTGGATGCCTAAAATCAAATGTCATTACTGATCTGCCCCATGCTGAGCCACTTTCATTAAGGTAAAAGAAAGCACCTTTTCATAGCTCACAATTCAAAGCTAATGAATATTCAAGCAGGACCCTATTACTGTTCATAAACTTAGAATTGAAATCGAATTAAAGCACAAACAGCAAAAAGTGGCATTGTTCAAGTTAGTACAAAACTGAGATTGATGGGACAGGAATAACAATTAAGCAAACGAATTCTGATTAAGATAGCAAAGTAGATTTTTAGATTGATGTGTAGTAAATTACGAGTCTAAATATTTATTGCATGTGTTTCTGAAATGAGTATAACAAGAAAAATAATGTTTTAGAAACAAAATCACACTTTAGGCTGATTTCATCTAACTGATTCCAATTCTGTTTAAAAAATAATCTGTCACACTATCTGATTAGCACACAACTTGGTGATGAAAACAACTTTGTTAAGAGACTAAACCCCCTGGTTTTCACCTGTTCAAACCTTTCCAGGACATTCTCTCTTTAGAGCTAAGTTTCCGTATTTGGTCTTGGCATTTTTTGAAAGTGTGAAACAATTTAAGAAGTAGATCTTATGAAATAAAAGGGTCACCATCTTCCTCCACCTCCATCTACAGAGACATACATACATGCACACTTGCATTCGTGCACACATACACACAGAGTTTCCTAATAAGCCTCACCCACAAACAAGCATCTTTTGAAATTTAAAAAAAAACCCTGCAACAATGTATAAGCATTATAGAGCCATTGACTCTCATTTAAAAACACCTAAGACCTGATGTAATAAAATGTGAAAGACTGAAAAAGTAACTTGCTTTATCAGCTTATCTCATGTTTACTAAAAAAGAAAGACATCAGATTTTCTGCTGATGTGCAGTTCCAAAGGAGGCCAAACATCACACTTTTCCTCAAACGTACATACTGCTTATACGCCTACTGTAGCACAGAAGCCCTGTAAAACCATAGCTTTTCAAAAAACAACTAGGGCACTGGAACCATGCAAACTGGATCTTGTTCTCTTTCTATTCAATAGAAATAATTCAAGGGTGTAACACTGTTCATGCAAAAGATAGATAAAGAAAGGACCTGACCCTCAGGCCCCTGCAGTTAAAAGCAAAATGGCATTTATGTGTACAGGAATTTGATCATATTTGGAGAGCAGATTCAGACACAGGAAAGCAAATAAAAATTAGAGATAAATTTATTTACCCCTCTTTCAAGTATAGAATCTACTACCGATTCTATACTTGAATGTTTGTTTGAACAAAAATTCAGAAAATTTTAATTTTTTTTCTAGGTAAAAAAAGAACCACCATATTTCAGAACTGTATATAAAGCTTTCACTATGTAAAATTATGTAGTCTTCAGATAAAACAAGATTCTTATTGCATGCAAAAAGCAGGTGAACTTCACTTTCTCTTCTACCTTGAAGTCTAAGTAGAGTAATTACTATTCTAATATTCTTTAGCACACACACACCTTCCCCTATTTAATTTAGAGAACTTAGAAATAAAACACCTAGAATGCACACTCCTTTAGCATTAAGGATAAAAATACGATAATAAAATAAAAATATCTACAGCACAATCAAGACAATAATCCCCTAAAAAACTTAAAATCTTATTTTTAGCTTTTTATTTTAATTGTGAAGTTTCTAGCTCTTTTATTACAACATGTATATCCATGTAGGTTTTAAATTAAATTTATTTACATTTCATTAGAGGCTCCAAGAGCCCATGAAAATTAAGAATTGAAGCCATGCATGATAATTTTCATGATGAACTATTATCTTGTATATAATCAATACAATCAAAGTCGAAGACCCCTTAATGTAGGCTGCCTAACTGATAAAAATTGTAAAATCGTATCACGCAAACACCATGGGTTGATACACCATTCCAAAGCCAGGATTTCTCTCTTTCACTCTTCTTGCATTCTTTTTCTAAAAGCTTAGAGTATTTTCACTCTCTAATTAGTGAAATATATTCTTTTTCGTAGCTAAGAGTCTGGAATGCAGCAAACTAATTTACTCTGTCTAGTTTTCTTTGCTGTGATTAACTAGTTGTCGTCTTTGTCTAAATGAGTACTACAGCATCCTGGCTGAATTTCAGAGTGCTCATTATGTTTCATGTATAATGTTCTATCTCATCCAGACAAATGTTTTCAAATTGCTAATTTTACATTTTTAGATGTCCAAAATTGTTAATGTTCAGCCTTATCATGCAACAATTTTATATTACCTAGGTCACTGGAGTTTGTTCTCAACATTTGCTGCCTTTTGTTTTAGCTTATCAAATTTTTTCATTCCGTTGGTCATAGCATTCCCTTTTTTTAAGCACTGAAGCAAAATGAACTCGCTTCCTCTGTATTAGTTAACTCTGCGTATGTGGGAAGGAATAGCATTGCAGGGAAGGAGGAACAGAGAAGGGGGAAGATTTTAAGCAGAGAAATGAAATACGCTGTGTGAGATTCCTACTTAATGTCTGTACAACATACACCGCAAACGGGCCTATTCCATTCTTAAGGAATTTCCATTCAAAACAAAACCTCAGCGATTTATCAACATCGCAAGACAGCATTCAAAACTCCTACATAAATGCATTCTTAAATATATTTCCTGTCAATCAATATTCTTTTCTTTCAAGAATGGTCAGATTAAAAGCTGATTTTGTGGTTTTTTTGGTTGTTTTGTCTTTTTTTTCCCTCTACCTAAAAATGCTGTGCTACTTTTCATTGGTAGAAGAACCACATGAGGAAGAAGAGAGAGTCCAACTCTGCAGACTGTATATGTTGGTACCTCTGAAGACAATTGTGCTGTATATAATTCCCATACCACATGATTTTCCTAAAAGGCAGTAACCTCAGCTTACTCTGTGCCCCCATGTTTTGTCAGGGGAAGAAGGGAATCATCAAACTGGTTGAAGCCAGAGTATCCTCCTCTGGCAAGATCCACCAATCTGTTGTACTGCAAGGAAATCTCTGTAAAGTAGAATACTCTATTGACACGAGAGTTTAGATGTACATGCCGTCTTTATCCTGCCTTTTGGGTTGCATTTCTTGATCTGTGCTTGATGAGAGTGTACAGGTCAGAAGCAATTTGTTCTTTATTCTTGTATAATAACTTCCTCCGTGTTCTCTCTGTGCCTTTCTTACAGACTGTTTTGCACTTGTTTTATTTGTTCTAGCTTCCTGACACCTCCTTTTAAACCTTTAGCCTACTTCTTATTGCCTATCCATGTTAATTAAACAACATATTTATGATTTTGAAACAACTATGTTTGAGCAAGCTTGAAAATTAGTTAAAGCATGCAATTCACCCCTAAATACAAGATAAAATGTAATTAAAATAAATAATAAAATAAAAAATAAAATTAAATCATACACAAAAATATAAGTCAATAAAAACAAAAACATCATTTTTGTTCCCATTGCTAGCTAAACAACAACAATAATAACAATAATAAACTTTCAGGTATTTTTTTCTTTTAGTAATCTAGTTCTTGCCACTGCATCTACAACAAAGTTGTTCATGATGAAGACACTTACAGCGTTTCTAGAGAACTAAGTACCCAGTCCTGAATGACTTGAGCATGCATAATCCCTACTGTATCACTTCAGGTTACAAAGAAGCATCACTTGTCAGAACCATTACTTCCATAATATATTACACTGGGGGATACAGGCTGTTGAAAACACCATTTGCTATCAACTTTCCTTCTGATATACCTCATCTCTTCTTTTTCTCCTTCCTGCTGACACAACATCCAATGCATCAAACACACACAGCCTCTCAGGGCTAACAGGCAGATGTACCTACACATGCTGCATAAGAAAGTACTTCAAGAATGACATGGCCTCAGCACACTCATTCACCTTTTCTAAATGCTTCAAATATACCATTCAGCAAAAGGAAAAATTGATTTTTCACCAGGTTTCAACATCACAGCCACAGAGAAATATAACTCTGCTGGGCTTTACTGATAAAGCCTTCAAGTTATATAGATTTCAAGGTGGTCATCATTTTCAGATCAAGTTATAGAAAAGTTAAAACTGAGGTGTCAAAAAGCCCAAGATATTTCAAGGAAATATTCTGGTCCAGAGAGAATATTGCATCCAGTAGACTGATGTGTTACACCCGTACTGCTAAGCCAAGCATATGGTATATTATTAATATGTGCAAATATTTAGCTACAGAAAACTGTGGTGATTATTTTGGAAGGCACTGCTTTTAGTCCAGAGTCCTCTGAAAATGTTATAACATAATACTGCTCATGCGTTTAATCTCTATCCTTAGCTATTTGCTGGTTCTTACGCCTACCATTTCCCTTGATCTGCAGTGTACTTTCCAAAAGACAGAGACAGATGCAAAATTAAAACTTTTGCACATTGTATCAGAAAAAAATAAACAAAACCCAAACCTGGAAAAAAGTACAAAATACTAAAGCAAAACAATAAAATCTGAAAAACAAAAACATGTGAGCTGGACTTTCACATATAAGAGGAACTAGGCATAATGCACCAATTGCTAGCACAAAATCAACTGTAACACCTTTTTATTGAAAAAAGATAACTCAGCAAAAGAAACATACCTAGCTATTTCTCTGAGATTTCTTAAAAGTCCTGCATCTTGAATCAATTCCATGAACAGCATCAGTCATGGAGACTTTTAACTTGATACGTTTTAAAAAGTCTCTCTAGAAGCAGCATTCCGGGTGTTTAGTAGTTCATGTGTATAAACCAAACTTTTAAAACTCCTTAGAAATAAGGGTTTCAATCCTGCAGTCCCACTTCATGAAGAAAGTTTCACAAATGAACATGAGTAACTGCTCCCAGTGCAGGACCCCATATGAATAAATGCTACCAAATCTATGTTTGCAACTCCAGTTCCATCATTTATTATACAAAAATAAATGAAGGAATGGGCTATCAGCCTTCCTTAACCATTTTTTTATATTTCTTTATCTTATAGTAGCAGATGTGCATAAGACAACCTGAACTTCGTCTTGGACTTGCTGAAATCAACAGTAACACTCTCACTTTCATAGCACAGGACCCTTACAGCACTTCCCAAAGGACATAAACTCTTGGCTTTTGGCCTCTCCTTTTCATATCATGAAGATATGCAGCAATCACTCAAAACCACCGGCTTTTCATACACCAGCGAAGAGATCAGTCTTTACATCCCTGTAAAACTATATGTTAGGGCTCAATGTAAGTTTTATATTACACGAAGCATTAACACTATTTTTCTGCAACAGTGTTCTACAGCAGCTGGGGGTGTTTCGGGTATCCCGCCTGAAAGGGACATTGCTAACAGATGCAAACCATGGCAAAACAGAGATGACGGCATCCCTATGGTTATAACCTATTCTATTATTTCTTTTTAAAATGTCTTCGCTGTCTCCTTTCTTGGCAGAAATCCTTAGATAACAGAGTTGCTTTGACTCTACATCTATTTTAAGTGAGACTGGAATCTGGTGTCTTACCAACAACAAATGCAAAATGAACCCATGTATGCATACATGAAAATAGTAGCAGAAAATTATACTGTTGTTAGCTCTTAAATGGTTGTTCAGGATGAGAATACAAAACTCCCTATAGTCTATTAACAATCCTGCACCAGCATTGCCCAAATGACTCCCTTCTGCGCTGGCTTGCGTACTAATTTGCTCCCAAGAGAAAGCATGTAAAGTCGTAACCTGGCCTCCCACCAAGCTCTGGTTCGCTCTGAAGGGAAACTTAGGCGTCAGAATTGCCGTAATTAGTAAAGAAGAGCGGTAGGCAAACAGATAATACACCTTGAAGAACTGCAGCTGCCCCTGTCAGGGGCCTGGGGTCAGCATGTGGCACCACACTGTTTTTTTATGATGGTCTGAAGCAGTATGCCTCAGGACACATGCCTTCGCTCACTTCTGAGGAGCTGTCTGATGTACACAGATGACACTTGAAACTGAACCTTGACAAGGGTGTGTGGGTACTGAGCAAATTTTAAGACTTTATTGTGTAGATATTTCCCTTATTTATTTTTTCTGTTTCCTATAAAGATACAAAGACTTTGAGTTAAAATTAAATAAATGAAATTATTTTTATATATATTTAATATAGTATATCTATACAAACTGTTTATTATATTTATTATAATAGTAAATTATTAAAATTTTCATAGCACCATAACATGGCAGTGCTACTCAAGCCATGATAGAGATCTGCCACAGCTTGTCCTTTGAATGCTTGGGAAAAAATGCCTACATTTCTCTTCATGTTTACACTAATATGTACCATAAATTTAATGTTATTTTGTATGATAGTTCATGCAAAAAGATAACAGAAAAGAATATGATAGCTCTTAAACTGAACATTGTTAAATGGATAGATGGAAATTCATACGATTTTATTCTTTTGTTACAGTGTATTTCTTCCCCTCAGTTAAATCTCCACATGACAAAGCAGCCCATGATAAAAGGTTATTGAGTACCACTGTATTATGCCATTAGTACCCATTGCTTTGGATCAATGTCAGAGAAATTCCCCACTGTGTTTACAAGCTGCAGCATTCAAAAAGAGACCCAAATAAATCAGATATTTTACACTAACAATATCCTACAGAGAAGCCATTTTAACTTCCTCTCTGACACACTTTACTTTCCGGCTCATAAATATAACACAGTGTGCTTACAATGCTCTGTAAGCCACGAGCAGAGGCACACACAGCGCTCTGGGCCACTTGGGGATGTCCTGAGTACATGGTAACAGGAAACGTAGTCAAGCAATACTTGGCTGCATTACTCCATTAGGTTTTTTGCCATTGCTTTTGTGGTTGAGAAACTCAAACTACTTGCTGCTCTACAGAAAGGAACAGAAGCAGTAGTTACACGAAAATTTTTGCAAATCAATCAATAAATTTAAGTGAAAAAAATTAGGAAAAACAATAAATAAATTCCGATCTACCCCAATATTATTAGCAAAGTTCTATGGAAGCTTATGCTCAAATAGCATTCTTACCAAATATGGAGTGATTTATTAATTGTCCATATCTTCTATATACCTGATGCATTTAAAATAGTTAATGGTTTGGTAATTCCTTCATCAAGCTCAAAACTCACCAGTTGGATCAATTTTATATGCTGTCTACTCTGGCAAAATTCTGGGGAGGGAAACCAATAAAAAGAAAGAAAAAGAACTTAGCAGAAAGAAATGAAACAGTTTAGAAAGATCAGGGCTGACAGTTTGTCTATCACATTTTGGTTTTTTTTCTGGTCAGAGTCTATGTCTAGACCCATTCTATGAACTCCCCTGTTTCTCCTGCCTGACATTTGGTACAAATATTATTGTCATGTCTGTATCCCATTTCTTCCAAAACTGGCGACTTGGGCATCAATCAGTGCTGAACGGATGCTGAGTTGTGTAACAAGTGACAACACTGACTCCCAAGGTATCCACAACTCTTGCTTTGTGAATAAGTTTTGACATGTCAGGCACAAACCTGATTCTTACAAATGTGTTACAGTAACAAACCAGCCTTACAAATAACAGAGAGAGGCTTTTGTTCTCCTGAAGCATTTGTTTTCCTTTGCAGAAGAAATATTTCTATGTTAATTAGATTTTTCTTTTGTCCTGCCTTCTTTTGCGATTCATCTTTCATAACTTGGTTTTTTTTTTTTTTTTTAGCAGAAACATCTGCCACCAGCCTTGCAGTAAATCCTTGGCACACAGGTATTATTCTTCATTAAAGTAAACAAACCACCACAAAACTCCCAAAGATGAGGATACTCTTTTCCCTGGTGGGCTACTCAGACACATTATGTTCTCCTTCTGTCTCCAGTCATCTCTGCTGGCAAGTGTCAATTACAGACACAGGTTTTAGGGAACGGAAGGATAAAGCACAATTTACAAATACTTTCCTCTGGAAGCAGACAGGTGCAATGACTGAGACTGTTTGCTGTAATTGAATTTCATGCTGTCATCTACTGAGTCACAAAAAGATGTCAGCTTCAAGGATGCTACTCATGGGAAAAACAAAACAAAACAAAACAAAACAAAACAAAACCAAAACCACCACCACCACCACCACCCAATACATTCTGATTGCAACTCTATAGCTAACATTGCCACCCTAGTTTGACTTCTCTAATAGTAAAAGTTGCTTTTGCTGGAGAATGTGAGATGGTTAGAACTGTGGCCTTGGAGGCCTACGGACTAGTAGGATTATGTTTATTTAGTGTAGGATGACCAAGAGACAACTGAATGAATTCCAGCCCCATAACAAAGGATTTTGTTTCAGACATAGCCAACAAAAATCTGGAAACAAAGTGCCATGCCAAAAAAATAAAAACAGTTGATCAAATATTAACAGAAAAGCATATAAATATTCTATAAAGATGTCAGCACAAAACAATAATTATCACTGTGCCAGAGGTTTGATCAAACTGATGCTTTAAAAGACATAATTGTTCAGTTGGGAAAAAATATTGCTCTACATTCCTAAAATGTGTACAACTTCTGTTCCAGCCTTCCAAATTCCTGTGAAATGCATTATAATGGCGCTTCTAATGATGGGCATATTTCTGAAAGCAGCATGGGTGGTATTCCCAGCAAACACAAGAAGAATTCCTTGCAAAAACAGCTTGCTTTTTTTTTTTCACTATATGAGCCTGTACTTCTTCACTCAATGAGCATGAAACCTCTAGAATTTAAGGAGTTAGGTAAATATCCACATGGGAATCTCTGCTACAGTGATAAATATCAGAAGTAACAAGCCTGAAGTTAGTGACTATGCACAGGAGTGAAAGTCATGTCCACGAGAGGAAGGTCAGGCACAGCAGTCAGCCTCTGACTCCCTCGGTCAGGCCTTGTGGAAGAAGCAGTTTCACTGACCAGAGTGAGGTCACCGCTTTGGAGAACTGCCACTGACATAAATAAAATATTGAGAGTCTCCCTTGAAATATAAAATAATCATGTACATTCTGACAACTGAGAAAAAAATGCATTTGATACGATGTTGATTGTCCCAAATGAAATAATTTTGGGAGTATGCACAAGCTGTTAAAAAAAATACTGTCATGCAAAAGCAGAAGGAAAACCCATTACCTTAGGGGGAATGTATTTTGTAAAGTTAAGCTATTTGATTGATTTGAATATACCACATAATTTAACACTTGCCTATTAAACAGCAATAATTACTTCAGAGATAATGCACATATTTACCTAATCATAAAATATGCAAAATTTATATGAAAATATATTCAGTTTGTTTCTATTTTCTCTTTTTTGCAACCAATAATATTAAAACTTGTAACAGAAATAACACATTTTTAGGAATTATGCAACTATATATGATAAATTGGCACGATTTTTAAAAAATGTAGTCCTATCATCTATTACACAAACCGCAAAACCTAAACATAATTTCCAAAAGACCTTAAATATTCTTGAGTAGTCATCGGTTCCTAAATCTCCTTATTGCTTAAAATAACCTTTGATTTGGAGCGATTTTTTTTGTTATTTGAGAACGCACTATGGTTCAAGTCTTCTCCAGCTTCTGCTGACCAGAAAATTTTGCACAAAGACTTGTCTGATGCAGAAACATATTAAACTGGAAAGACATCAATCATTTGATAAAAGAATTTACTACGTGGTTTTAGAAGCTGTACAAAATCATCATCTTTTTACAAACTTCCTAGTGGCTTCACTTCCCTGAATGCTAGGAGGCTCTAAGGGAAACCCAAGTTCTGTTTCCAAAGGTTAACTTCTTGGAGATTTAGATTACGAAAATGTCAATTGCACAAATTATAAACCCATTTAGCTTTCTGATTAGTTCCACTTTTAGCATAGCATTTAGGGCTCAATTCTGACCCCTCATCAATTATATTTTAGTTTAGCTGCATTGATTTTATCTGAGTTATCCTTGCTTTATACCACTGGAAATAAGATCAGAATCAGGTCCTAAGGGTAAAGTAATTAAAAATGTAATTACCACAACTGATCATGAAACGTAGCTACATCATTAATTGGTTACAACTTTTTTTTAACAAAAAGAGTAAAATTTCTTTGCCAATTTCACAGAGATAGGTTTTTACTCTTGTTTCAGAAATAGTTCTGGATGGGATCCAGACAATCTAACTTAGGTACCTGGGGTGCATCTACCCTTTAGGCGACTACAGCTCTCCTAAATTAAGTGCTTAAGTTCCCCCAAATAGCTTTGCTCCCCGTGAAAGAGAGGTAGGTGCGTTGGAAAGATCCAGAAAGAGATCTGCCTGTTTAAACAGAGACTCATAAATTTGAAAACATCTTCATTTCAAGGCCTTTGAAAAACTTTGTCCACTGACTATGTAGTGAATTTAGGCACTGATTTTAGCAGAAACAGATGACTTGGTACATCAAATAAACCTGACATGTAACATTTACATATTTTTTAGGTGAGGGAGACTCCATCTTCCTCACACATTATCTGGAATTTCTTCCTATCTCCTAAATTTTTCTTATGAATTTAAGGAGGTGCATTCGTTGATTCTTAAAGCACCTCAAGGTAATTAGTCTGGAGTCTGCTCTGACTCATGCAAATCTTGTAGGATCCAGGTTTCTACATACTATAGCATAAGTCTAATTCTTGATGTGCTTAAAGGTATTTTAGCAAGCTGTTAGTTAAGTACTGTAACTACTTACACAACTCCCAACTTCACAATTGCAGGGAATCAATTTAATGCTGAAAATATTCCTAAGTAGAATTGAAGTGTGAAACAGTATTTTTATAAGAAAACAAAACAAAACAAAACAACTACAAAACAACAAAACCAGAACAACAGCTTCTAGATCGGATTCTCTTTCAATTTTTAATGGTGTGAATAAGTTGTGACTGCATTGACTCCTTTCATCCTGGATGTTGAACTTTAATCAATATCCAGGCTGAAGGAGATGAAAATGGAGCTCTTTGCAGTAACAGAAGGCCATGCCACATTTAGTCAGAAAGGTTAAACTTAAAAAAAAAAAGATACAAAGCAGTTTCTGTTTTACTGCTCAATATATTGGAAAAATAAGCAAAATTGTATAAGCATCCTTGAATAGTTTATTGTGGTTCTATTTATCCTAAATAATAAACTTTAGATCTGAGTCTCCATTCCCTCACTCATAGCGAAGGTATTGGGAGAGTGCAGGGTTGGTCCCCCATTCAGACTGCATGCAACGTATGCTGTCCTGTTAAATAAAAGTATGGAAAAATGGTGTCTACACATCTTATGTATCCTTCCAGGTTGTAAGAGGTACAGCAAAAAGATAGTAAAACTGGAATGTCACAAAATAAATTAAACTTAAGTTATAACCACAGCACTATCCTGTGTTTTAAAGAAAATTACTATTTTCCCACACCGTGTAGACCATTTTTCAATTACTATTTTTCAATGAGAGGCTCCAAGTCTTCAGTAGAAATTATTACTACCTTCATGTATATATAGCACAAAAGTTGTATTCACCACCACCATCAGAAGACTTAAATTTAGTGATTCCAAGGCACATCAGCAGTAGAGCAACTCAATTTACATGAGTGAGCACACCATATTTAGATTAGCCGAACAATATGTCATCATTTAGACCAATAGTGTATTAAATACCAAAATGTGCACAGTATGGAAACAGAAACAGAAATTGGATTATATGCTCTGAATATCAGTCTACTGCCTTATTCATTTGAAAAAGCTCCAGTGTAACTATTTATACCTGTGAATGTACTATAATACACATATTAAGATGGCTATACATCAGAATCAATAACATCTATAGCTTGTTTCCTTAATGTATATGGTCTCAGCACTGTTTACTGTACAAAATGAAAAAAAACCCACAACCCAATCATTGGTACTGGAATTTCCCATGATAATAAATATACTTAATGTTTATTACTTTCCCTTAATTGTGCATGTAAAAACCCTGCCTTAGAAAACAGCTATGCTAAAACACTTAGAAACTCCTCTCATGATTATTCAATGATAAAAATACTTAATCTCCTCATTACCTATATATGATTTCTGTAGCTCTTTACATGAACCCCACTGAAAAACGTGGAATAGTAGAGAGGTTACTTAACTAATCAAAGCTGTACTGCACACATGCTCAGGGGCAATAAAAAAGCAAAAAACCCTTTCCCCTTTGTTCTGATTATCCAACAGTGGTTGAATTAGTCATAAAATAAAGCTGGCAATGATAAAGGCATGTCTTATTTTAAATCTCTACTTGAAGGGTTTTTCTTTTTTTAACCTTGTAATTTCTCTAATCCAAACTAAATTAAAGGTTTATGAAATACGCATGTAAAGTCAGATAATATAAAGACTCATGGCACTTTTCTAATACATTTGTATCTCACAGGAACCAATCAGAGCTTCATATATGCAGTATGTGGCAGATTAAATAGGATAGATACCTTCAAATGGACATGACTGCAAACTGATTTTAGGAGTGGAGCACCCAACAGGCTTATGTTAATTAAAAGAGCATTTATTATATACTGGCTGCATATGGTGCAATGTTTAAGGTAGTGTACAATTTATCAATAAATACAATTCTCCTTATCTGAAGACAAATTTCAGCCTTTCCCCAAGTGTGCAATACCTGCCTGGACTGATCCCATCTGATTTTGCATCTGAGATATCAAAATACAAATCTAGCCTCCTTAAGGTCCTTTCAGTTAGTGGAGAAAGAGATCCTGCGGGTCATTCAGATCTTATGGTAAGCAAATCTTAGGTGGGCCTCTAAGTTAGACTTTTATTGCTCCAGATGTGTCCTGAGATGGAACCTACATCATTTGACTGGTAGGACTGTTTTTTGGTGCTACCTCTTTTGTAGGGTTTGTTTCGGTTTTTTTTTGTGTTTTTTTTTTTTTTTTAATTTATTATTATTGTATTATCATTGTTCAGATTTAAATGGTTAGTCTAATATTTATTTTCTGTGATAGAAATACAGAACTGCTAATTTCTGGTATTTGTGTCAATTTATTACCCATAGCTGGGAACTAGCCTCCCTAATTTAAACACTTGAGCCTATATGAAAAACTCTCCCAAGAAGAAACCAGATCGAGGAAAGGGGCTGCCCTAAATGGCCTCCAGAGAGACATTCTACCTGGTACAGCTCAGGCACCCAGATACGGAGGCAGGACTTCCTTCTGAGGGACCTCAGAAGCACCTGCCACTCTTTGTGCAGTAACCGGGGCATGTCCTTTAAGGAGTCTGGTTTACTCGGAGCCTAAAATTTGTGTTGATATGTGATACACAGCAAAATTTGGCAGATTGAGTCTACTACCTACCCACCTTTCTGCTGCAGTCATTAACTTTTCTCCAGGACCTCTAGAAACCACTCTCACCCCCTAGATACAAACAGACCTTTGAGTTTCTTCAATGAACTTCCACAAGATTATACTCTATGAAACACACTTTCGTAAAAGATACGTAGATATATGTGATAAATCAGGATTGTGACTAACGCAGGTTTGTGAGGTGTAACGTGCAAACAGCCAGCCAGCTGACCTACACCACAAAAGCTATATATATGTGTATTAAGAGACCAAGCTTGGACTGAAGTTACGGGATCTCCCAAAACCTACATTTCACTGTATAGGCAGTCTGTCCAAATGACATACTCTAATGTTAAGTATGTACTTCTCCTCCCCTTTTCAACTCTGGGGTAAGCTGCTGGCAAGAGTTTTTAAAATAAAAGAGATCATCAAAATGGTATTTTAAAATACTTATAATACATTTTTATATGTATATATATTTAATAACAAGGTAGGTGTCAACCACCCCTCGCCGCCCCAACAGAACCCAAACCAAGAAAGAAAATCCAAATCTGCAGCATTTTTGCACAAGATGGATTCAATTAGTGTGAAATTATCCTATTTGCGCCTTTCCTTTAGTTTTCATACTAGTCCATGGCTCAGGGAATACAGCACAAGAAGGAAGAGAGAAGGGACGGGAAGGGGAGGGAAGGGG
>VZSZ01008286.1:240412-290225 GCA_013398815.1 Ibidorhyncha struthersii
GGAAGGGGAAGGGAGTGGGTTTTTTTCAGTCAGTGCTTTCTTTCTGAGAAATCAGATGCCTGCATCTGCCTTATTGACTTTAACATGAAGAAAGCAAAATCTGGAAAAATTCCGGCCCAGCCCTGACTGTATAACAGTAAGTGAAGTGCCATGACTGGTCTTGAGTACTGGCTTGGTACTTCCAGGTCAGGAATGCAAACAGTTGGCTACAGTTTAAAGGAAGCTTAACTACAGAAGAAAAAAGCCATTTTAATGACTTACTAGAGTCTCAGAGCAGGTTAAGCTGTCTGCATAGATACAAACAATTACAATAAATGTTAGACTAAAGAAATTTTCCTTACCTATAGAATATCAATGTTTATCAGAGGAATTTTATCTTGTTCTTAACAAGTTGGATCATGCAAAACCAAGATCAATAAGGGAGGATGTCTTTAAAGCTCCAGTGTTGCATAATGGAAATTACTTTGAAGAGCTGCCTGTGTGTTCATGGAGAGTTAGCAAACTGTCCCTGCAGGCGCTGGTGACATTAGGCAGCTCAAAATACAGTATTTCACTTGAAGCATATCTGACTCATTCTATCGGCATAAACATCACGTTTAGCATTAACCGCTTTTACAACCTGCTTTATAAATATATTTTGCTTCTCTTTCCAACGGTTGTCTTCTCCTTTCTTTTGTTGCAAATATTTTTGCTTGTTACTTTTGCCTCTGACAGTTTGACGGTTATTACCTTAAGACATTGCAGGTGTTCTTTAGTTCTTTCCAAAGAATTATCTAGGTACCTAAAGCCTTCAGCACATTAACAGGTGACTAATTTTTAATGGTACACCTGAAAGAATAAAGCTCAAAGGCAGAAAATTCAAATAAAAATAAAATGGTGACAGGAGCACTTTATGTTTTTTAAAAATCCAGTGGTATTATTTTTAAGCTGAAATGAAGAATAGTCTAATCACTGGCACTTTATAACATGGCAATGCAACACTCAGGCTATAACAAATGGAACACACTATCCTCTTAATTAGGCTATTAATCAGCAGAGTGAAAGGTGGATCAACAGTGTTACTATTTGCTCCAGATACAGATTTTGAGACCGTCAGTGGTTCTCCAGACAGTGGCAGATTTGCAGGAATGCTATTTTTGCTTAAACAGCACCCTTTGCCCCAGTCATTCTGGGACTACGTGTAAATCTCCCTTCTTTCCTTTGTCTCCGCAGAAAAGTCCCTTTGTCAGGAATCAGGATTTTGGAAGAGAATAATTTCATTTGAGAACCAAATTTATGAGTTGAAAGTTCAGAAATGTCCACTAGCCTGCACCGGATAGAGCCACAGTCTTTTCTGAATGGAAGCTGACATGGGCAACCCTCTCTTCTTCTTTCCAAAATGATGCAGACAAGAGAAGAAGGACGGACAGCCTTCCTCCTATATGTCTGTTATCCTATTATCTCTTTGCTATGAATGCTTGATAAGACTGATCTGAATTTTATTCTCTATAGATTTCCTGCCTTCATTCCATCTTCTCTTGTTTTGTCTGTACTGAAAAGTAAAAACAATGACAAAGTGTTTCTAGTACTGACTCAACTATCATTTATGTTACGTTTCATGCACTTAAAAGCACTCAAAGATTTAACAGAAAATTGTGGAATCTGAACAACAAAATGGTAGCGTTTAATGAAACCTGAATTCCACAGAATTTGCAATATGAAATGGGGACAATGACTTTAAATGTCCCTACGGGAGAAGAACCAAAGAACATAGAAAAGACAAATTTCTTAACTGTAGCAAAATAGAGGTATGCACTATGCAGTACCACCACCACATAGTATCATAGTACCACTCTCCATCCCTTTCAGTTTTGGCACAATGACCTAAATCTCACCAGTAGATAGGTTTTATACTACTAGCCTGTATCCCCTCAGGGACTGGAAGGTAAGTGGTATGTACCACTTGAGAGAGAGGCCCCAAGAGTAGAATGCAGCCAAGGGCTGGAAGAACAAATTATGTCTTTTAATCATTGGAATCATCCAGCCTTGTGTTAAATCACAGATATAAATTTAAAAAAAAATAAAATACATGACTAGAAGAAAACAGAGATCTTTTTGAAATTCATTTTTGTCCACATTCTCTTTCTTCCTGACTTTTTTGTTGTAGTATTCAAACACAGTTTTCTTCTAAATAAAATGTACGTGTCTTTTTTAGTTTTTTATTTCAAATTCTCAAAAGATTTGTTTTTCAAGTTAGTTATTTTGAAATCGCCAGCATTAACAATGGTTTATTTAATGTACTCTGTAAAACTATTTCTCTCTTAGACATGTGCTTTTATTTACCGACTTGGTGTTTCCATCTATCTTTTTAACTTTCTAAGTCTACTTTACTGCTTGCATTCTTTCACAGCCCTAAGGTAAGCAACAACCTCACCTATGCATCTACCAGGATACAGCTTTTTAACTTGAACTCTCTGCACAATGGGCTTTCATTCAAGATATATCACCTGGCACTTTTTTTTGTTTGGTTGGTTTATTTATTTTCTAGCCTATCTGATGCATTGCAAGATCAGCTGTGAATAGAAGCTAATACACCTGCTTTGTTTTAACTGCTCACCAGTTAAATAATTCTGCTCACCAGAAACAATCAATACTACAAATTACTTGTGCATTAATGACATAAAAGAAACAAAAAAGTGTTAAACTGATGACCCTCTAATTACCACATCTTTATTGAGGCAATGGCAGCATATTTATAAATGCTGTTGGACTTTTACATTGCCAAGACATTGATTTTTGCCAGTTAATGAATCTTTGTATCCTGAGAGAATACTATTCTTTCTTAAACTAGATCCAGATCTCTGATTACACATGGAGACGTTCTCGGGAAAACACTGTAATTTTTCATTTAAATGTTCTTTTATGTGTGAAAAATAGTGAACTGAATTTTCTGGGATAATTATCACCCCCAAACCCACCAAAAATAAATATCACAAAAGAAACAAACAAAAACCATCAAAGAGATGCCGATAATAAAATAAAGCACTACGTTATGTTTCCCTGACAAAAAAAATGGTAATACACCCGTGTGAAGGCAAGCCTGTGTTTTGCAATACAGGTTTTACAATAACCATGTGCTACCACAACCAGTTTAAAACATATTAATACTTGCTATGTCATCTAATGATCTAAATTTTCTTAGTCATAATTCCACTTAAAATTTTGTTGTTTATTAACATTTATTAAAATGTTCTGTGGAATATTACTTTTCAAGCATGTTGATTAAAAAAAAGTACAGGAAAAAAAGAAGCTTCAGTACTAACAGAAATACAGCCTTAGATGTTATAGCTTGTCATCAAATATGGAACTGAAGTACCTTAAGCATCAGCATCTGCACCAGTGACTGGAAGATGTCTGGGTGCCTCGCTCTCTAACGGTGACTGACTCCAGACCAGAAAATCCAGGTTCATCATCACGCAATTTTAGGCACTAAGTAGCACACCAAAGTTAAAAATAAAGTCTCCAAGACTTCTTAGAGTGAAGATGCATTCCGATCTAACATCCCTACGTCTTGTTGTTGGATTTGGAAGATTTTTTAAAAATAACTTTATCACCAGCATACAGACTTCTGGTTTGGTGCTAAACTGAAAAGGATTAAAACTAGGCCTGAGTCTTTATCTAGAAATTGTATGTGATTGAACTTACACAGATATATTGTCCCAGTGGAGTCCAGAAAAGCAGTTTTTTGATCAAAATATGATCTACTGTGCAATGCCAATCTCGGTTGGCCAAAACTTGCCACAAATGTCAGCAAAGCTACCATGTGGGATAAAACAAAGCAAAACAAAACATTGAACAACAGCCTAACAAAAATATATTTCAGACTGGAATTAACAGTGTCTACTTGCTCATTTTTTTTATTTCCTTACTCCTTTATTCTTAACTGTGGAAATGGTGGCATCCCTTTTTAAAACAAGGTGAGAGGAGAATTCAGGGCACTCAATTCACAGCGATGTTCCTGCTAAAACCTGGGTCTGTTCAAGTGTAAACATCATTCTAGTGATATATGCTAACAAAATGCAGAAAAACAAGATCATGAGCTGGCTGTATATCTCTTCCAATAGATTTCTCCTCTGTATATCTAGGGCTTGGCCACCGCTCAAGGAGAAAATGCTCCTGCCATTCAAAGAAGACTGTCTCAGAAATGTTCATTCTAACATTTACTGCTTGTATGATTTTAGCTTACACAATCCTGAATATTAGCTGCTCGTTTTTTACTTATTAATTGCATCCATTTATTCTTGCTATTTCTTTTTACAGGTTAAAGCCAATTCATAGTAAAATCACTACAAGTCCTGTATTGCAATGAAAACTTATGACATGTTTTAGCAACTACTGGTACTGCCTGTGAGAATTACTCTGTAAAAGAAAGGATGAGTGGACACGGAGCGTGAGGAGCAGGAGTATCTCAGGAATCAGCGAGTGGGTGGGTGAGATGCCCTGACACTTCCATAACACAGCTGTGTATGAAATACTTTCCCTTAATTACCGTCATTAAAACTCTCTTTATTCACCAAAAAAGAATCTTGCTTTTGAGATTCGGCCACCTGATACAGAAGAGACTTTCTGAGGTAGAAGAAAAAGTGGTTGCCATCATTTTATTTTAAAACTGACAAGAGATACTTTTTCAGCTCTTTCTTTTTTTTTCTTTTTTTTTTTTTTCCCAGTATAAACCTTTGCCATGGGGATATAAGGTTAGTTTTTTAGCTGGAACAAATCAGTAGAGTGTCAGGGAATGTCAAAGCTTAATTCCTATTTATGTATTAAATCTATAAATTTTCATTTTTTTTCAGAGTGAACAAAATTAAGCCCACTGTTATACAACTTCCTTGAATGACTAATTTGCCAGAATTTAAGTTCACAAGTTCTGAGGTTACATATAAGATTTGTTTTTCTTCATCTGTTACACATGTGTACATTGAAACACTAGTGTACTCTTTGAAAATTCTATACTAATAGAAGTCAAATTATTCCTAATAGTAAGATTAAAAAATCATCACCATAGAAGATAATCATACAGCAATAAATATGTATTCTAATGTATATTACTTGTTGTCTCTATATAATATAAATTGGAATATATAATGCATATAGAATATATGTAATGAATAATATATCTTTAAAATATAGGAACGAATAACCTAGTTCCAAATGCATTGACAAAAATCTCTATTAATCATTTATTAGTTTTATTTACTTATTTATTTGGGTTTAGCTCTCTCCACCCCACCCCCCCAAAAAAAAACCCAACAAACCAAACCAAACCCAAAACAACAACACCAGAAGCAAGAATACCATTCAATCCTCTGCAATATCTGTTTTCAGCCAAGCTCTCATTGTCATGATAATATTTCCCTGGTAATTATTTCTACTATTTTAACATTAGAACTATTTCTAATATTTGACCTGTTTCTTTCAAAAACCACAATAAAACATGACAAGCATAATGACTTGTTTAGAAAGCACAAATATATTTTTCTGGGGTTTACTGCAAGGTTTTTAACCTGAAGTCTAGTTAAACGTGTACTTCTTCAATCTTCCAGGGAAGTGATATTTTAACTACTCTAGATCACAAAAATATGCTGGATTAAACTTTTCCAAGCCCCAGAAATGTCACATAAGACATACATCCAATCCACCGCAAATAAACCTGCAGACACTCAACTAACTTTTGACTGCTTTTCCTCATCTAAAGTTCAAAAGCTGTGTAATGTTTTCTCTGTCATGCCTAATGGAAAAAAAAATAAATATATTTCTGTGGCAGAGATTTAGGAAAGAAGACATGGGAAATGTGTGTTGAACCAGGAGATAAAGATTTTCATCTAAAACGGTGGAAAGAAATTTGAAAAATCCGTATTGTTTCCCAGACAGAACCATTGTAAATTGGCATAATAAATGAGCATGTCCTAATTACTCAGGAAGTTTCAGAAATTAGAATCATAAAGCTGTCCTTCAGAATAAGGACATTCGTCTACTTCACCACCCAGTACTTTGGAAAGAGTGGTAAACAGGACATTAGCATTTCACCTTGTCCATGGGAAAGCATGCCATTGTTCCTTAGAGTAAAAGCTTTGGGGGTTAGAGAACGCATTTTTATATGTGTATCTAATGACTAATATAGTCAGTGTGAAGTCTGGTGGGAGCCTTTCAACACTATTCTAAAAGAAGAGAAAAAGCAGCATGCAAAGAAATGCTGAAAATGACACTGTCTTTCAGCTAGCTTGGTAGTAAAGTTTTATACGGCCCTGCAGATGAGAGAGAATTTTAAGTATACTTCCAAAAATAAGGCGAAAAATCCAGTGATTCCACGGATTTAATAAGGCACATTCATAGCAGCAAAATAACAGAATTATATCTACTTTCCCTTGCTTTATACATCACTCCTTGCCGTTCTCTTCCTTTATCAGAAATAGCTGTATGAAACAAGATAGGATACCTCTATTTCCATCTTGGTTAGCAGGAGTCAGTCCTGCAGAAAAATCATAAAGTTGATTTGTGGCATCACAAATAATGTTCAGGTCTTATCACAGATTTTGAAGTAAAGATTCTTTGAACAATAAGCCAGGAAAAGACGGGTCACAAGCAGAAAAAGCATAAAAATATCTAGAAAAATATGAAAATGGAGCAGCAAATAGGATGAACAATCATTTAAAGCTAGTTCCAATAAAGGCATGCTTTCCAAAACTGTGTACCAACAGCATGCTATGAGAATTCATACTCCATTTTTCTGAATATTTATAATGTACTGGCAGAATTCCCTTTCTTATTCTACCATTAATAATCAATAATGTCAGTGGTAATCCAGACAGTGATATTACCACTAGTGCATGGTAATGGCAATAGCAATGGAATAAATACTTCAATATTACAATAATGATTGTTTCCAGTAGCTCCTCAAGTGTGCTTAATGTTATATCAACAATATAGTGGGCATGGTAACGTATGTGTAATATTTAAAATTTTCCACTATCCTGTGTTTGACAGAATTCATCAACATGAATGTTTATGAACATCTACGTAATATTCAATAAGGTATACCTCCATAAAAGCTGCATGCGAAATGTGTACTGTCTAAAGACTTGTGATTATGCCAGATCAAAACTGAAGTTCAACAGAATATTCGAAATAAAAAATAACAATCAATAATCACTATTTCCTTGCCAAAATTCCAACTCACTATTCTTGGTTGTTTTGCTTGCGCGTG
Source organism: Ibidorhyncha struthersii (assembly GCA_013398815.1). Taxonomy (NCBI): domain Eukaryota; kingdom Metazoa; phylum Chordata; class Aves; order Charadriiformes; family Charadriidae; genus Ibidorhyncha; species Ibidorhyncha struthersii. The sequence goes on from VZSZ01008286.1 coordinate 247,656, forward strand.
TGTTTCAAATAAATATGCTTATATAAGTAAGTCAGAAAAAAATTTCTACCCTTTCAAGTTTTTGCTTAATACAAAAGATTAGTATTTTATTTCAAAAGTCCAGTTTTCTTCTTCCACAAACTACTAAGCAAAAAAAACAGAAATCCCATCAGTCTGAAAAATTTTAGCCCAAAACTGAGAGCTGGAATAGAAAAGCTTAAGCAACTATAAGCCTAATTGACTTTGCTCTGTCTTGATTCTATCTGTACCCACATCTAGGCTAAGATTGTCATGAAACTAAGTATGTTTAAGGCAGCCTTGGTTTCATAAAACCAGTTTTACTTGGAGATGCTTGGCACGGATCCTGCAGCAACAAGTGATTTAAACTTTTGTCATTTAAGGAGTATATACATCCATGGTCATACTTAATCATAAACACAGCAATTAGTTACAGAAAGAAAACCTTTCTTCTAAGTACAGAAAGTATAGAAAAAGAAAAAAAAAATCACCATAATTTTTTGAAAAAGAAATATTAAAAATAAACACTAATTTTAATTAACTGGATCTAGTTATACTTGACAATGAGTCAAGTATATGTGAAATTATATAAAACAATATAAGTTTTTTTTTTACAAAAGTAAAAATGATAGCATTCATTAGCTAATGAGCTTTACTTTCTAATCTGAAGAGCTGTTGAAAGGAGAGGTATTTTAGAGCAAACAAAAGTCCACCATATGGTGCAAGGAAAGACGCATAATAATTAACCCTTAACAAGGGAAGCACTGCATGCTATCGGTTTATGAATTCTCTTCACATTAGCTAGATTTCAAATGCCGGCATAGTTTTAAACAAAGAGAAATCTGGAAATGACCCAGCAGTCGTTCTAAGAAGCACTGTGGCTCCTACACCTCTCTGTGGATCAATGTCTCCCTCTCTCCTTCCAGGCTTCGAGGCTGGGGTGAAAAATTTGGATTTTTAAGCCTGCCAAAACTTCTGCGCAAATGCTTTGTTTTCTCATAGACGGGTGGAAAAGAGGAGTGCAGTGAAGAGTAGTAGTGTCTGATCAGCCTTCTGAGCATGCTGGAGTTCCGTGGTCTGCCTGCCTCCATGTGCAAACGGAGGGGCAGGAACTGGAGTACCAGAACGTGGGCTGCCATGTGGGCCACACTCCTGTTTCCTGCCTTCGTCTAATACTACACTTATGAAAGGTATGTGTGCTCCCAGACCCGAACGCCGTTGTTTATGTGGGAATCCAGAGGGAATTAAATGATCGCTCATACTCCTTACCTCAGGATGATACCTAAGGAACAACATTGGGAAAACAAAACCAAAAAGTTTTTTGCAATACAAATGGAAATACAAATGTATTATTGCATCCACACTTTATTCAGACACTTCAAAAATGATAAATTTTCAGGATTTCTCTGAGCTTCCAATATTACAAGCAAGTCTAAGAGAAGGAAATCTGTACGTGTCAAGGTATCAAAATTAAAATATGTGCAGTAACATTAAATGTATAAACTTTATTATAAAGTTTTGCATGGCATATCCAGATTAGTAGTGCAAATGAAATGTCATGCTAGTCAACTCTAGCAAACACTGTACAATTGTTGCTATGAAAAGATACACATAGTTTCTTACTAGTTTTCTGGTGTCTACCATCAGGGATATTCTTTCTGGAAAGCAGGTTAGTGCACTTTGACAGATGGGAAGGAGAACACTTTCTTTTAAGAAGAAGATTCTTTGTATTCCTATGAAAATGTTGAAAACCTTTTGGTAGCTCTTAAATTTCAGCATTTTTCCTTATGAAAGTTGAAGTGGATTTTGGCGGGGGGATAGGATCTCATTTCACACAGCACAAATGGACAAAGTGAGACAGAAGCTTTCTAAAGATACTGTTTTAAAGGTGAGACAAGAAAACAGGATTGAAGGCACAAAGAAAGTTGAAGGGGTGCAAGTATACAATATATTCTTTATCTTCCATGAAATGGTCACTGTTTTGAAGCCTTTGAGGCTTAATCACTAATGAGTGATGTGCCATATGATAACTCAAAGCTCCATCTCAGGATCTACCCACACCAAACCTTTACTGCTCCTGAAAACTACAACCTATTTCTCAATGGCTCACTGAATTCAACTCACATGCACTCTTCATCACCTGCTCTGGCAAGTGTCGAGAGCTTTGAATAAACCCAACAAAAGACCCATCCAAGCACCGCCCTTTATTAGTGGGAATCTTCAGAAAGAAAAATGTGACTTCCATTACCCCTTTAAACTAAAAATTAATCCACTTTGTTTTGAAGATAAAGAGGAGAAAAAAAAAAAAAACTATGAGGGGAAAGGGAAGGAGGAAGGGAAAGGGGGAAGGGGCAATGGAAGAGGGAGAAGAGAGATGAGAGAAAAGAGATGTGGAATCAGCAAAGCTCATAGCTGGGAAATGCTGGCTTGCAGATTAATCTAGCCCAATCTGCAATAAATTCAGGATGTGATCTGCTCCAGCCTCAACAATGAAATCAGTTTGAATGTTACTTTATAAATCATTCAGCCATTCTTTAACAAGATGAACGTCTGGCAAGATTCTTTGCCTCCCTGCCTCCTGGAAGAGATTACATTTTGAAAAGCTTTAATTTCTGAAAGTCTTCAATATGCTAAAGTATGGGCTGCTCAAAAAAGCAGCTTTAGCTCTGTATTTCAACAAATGAATTGACAGTGAATACACAAAGAGAAAGATGATTTACACTCACCAGCTCTCCCAGATTAAAGCAGGCAAAAAATAAATGAACAAATAAATAAATAAACTCCGAATCACCCTTTTTCTACGTAAACCTTGTTACCTTGCCGCCATGCTAATTCTAATACAAACTATCACAGAGACTGTTGTTGAATCAATGTTTTGCTACTCGTGCTTCCAGGAATGAGCAATACTTTACAGCTAAATTCACCCTGATACAGCTCTGGGTTATACTAGATTTGATTCTGAGCTGCTGTGAATCAATCATTTACCTGAAATGAGTCACAAAGGCAGAGAAAGGGTTTTCTGCTTTTGGGTTTGTTTTTTTTTTCCTTTGTTTCCATTTTCTTTTGAAAGGATAGGACTGATAGAAAATAAATCATATATTTAGTGGTTATCCCATTCTAGACAAATATTTTCATTTTCTCATTCTGAAATTGTTTAATCTGACGCAAGAAGTAAGTAGGAGAGGTAAACATATTTTTAACCAGCCCATCTGTCAGTGAATACTTTGACAAGCTTCAATTCCGTAAATTCTGAAAGCCTGGGCTGAACTTTAAATGTTCAGCCAATTAAAGTCAATGAGATTTAAGAATATGCTGAGTTTTGCTTACCTATTTTGTTAAAAGGGGTATTTTGTAGGATCAAGTCCAAGCTAAATGACCCACCCATTGCCAAAACCTATTCCACAACATTCCCATACTCTCAATACGTTTAAGATGAATGAACACAAAGCAGATATATTTGTCCTTTATATTTCAATACTTTGCAGACAAAACCTATATTTTAACTATGTGTAATGAATACTAGGCAAACTGTGCCCAGCCCAATTCTCAGTTAAGTTACTCAGTTAAGAGTCCTTTTCTTGCAGTTTGCTGCACGTCTCATCAGTCTCATACATGCTGCAGAGGGGAACAGTATGGAGAGAATCCATCTAGAAACGAACACAACTGTTGCCACATTAAGTTCAAGGTGAATTTTCATGTAGTTTGTCCTTCCTTAGCTCTCCCTTTCAGGCCTCGGAAGGAAAACTGGAGTCTTGGAGGCATTTTTACATACAAATTCTTGGGAAGAAATAATTAGGCCAAACCAGAAATTCTACAAGGATGACTATTAACATTTAATTAAATAGTTTCACAGTTATAAATTGTATCTTAGAAATAAAAGATTCTGTGGAATATCCTATATAACCTGGGCATACTACTCTTACTTTGGCAAGATCTATTTCGTAGACAAAGACAGCCAGTTCTGCAAGAACTCTATATAATAGCAAGGATTTACAGATAAGACATATTTATCCATTTCAGGTCTTAATATCGGTCTGTATATGGTCCTAGATGCTTCAAATTAGGTATATTAGATTAGTGGACTGTTCCTGCTCTTACAATCAGCTTTCTAATTATTTTGAAAACTTCATCTCTACATGTTCTCAAGGTGTCTCAAAGACCCAAAACAAACAAAACCAACAACAACCACCACCAAAAAAAAAAAAAAACCCAAATCTGGTCTCAAACCATTGAGGCTTATAAAGAATTTAAATCAAACTTATTTTGCTTCAGTTCAATTGAAGTTACACTGAGAAAGTTTATTTTACAATAGCCACAAAGGGATGCAGGCAGATATATAAATTCTCACCTACATAATTATTAGTTATAAGAACAGATCCATGCCATGAAAATCATATGGGTTAGTTTTGTATCTTAAGCATACCTTTGGGTTTTCTGGGTTTACACTCCACAAATGTGTGATCAAATTATTCTCTTCTTCATTTTCTTTTCCTTGACTATGCTGGTTTTTTAGATTTGAAATGGCATCAAGCATAATACTTTAAATATGGTTTGAAAGGAGGGAGGAGTGGCTGATACACCAGAAGGATGTGTTGCTTTACAGCGTGACCTGGACAGGCTGGAGAGTTGGGCAGAGAGGAACTTAATGAAATTCAACAAGGGTAAATGTAGGGTACTGTATCTGGGGAGGAATAACCCCATGCATCAGTACAGGTTGGGGGCTGACCTCCTGGAGAGCAGCTCTATGGAAAGAGACCTGGGAGTCCTGGTGGACAACAGGATGACCATGAGCCAGCAATGTGCCCTGGCGGCCAAGAGGGCCAATGGCATCCTGGGGTGCATCAAAAGGAGTGTGGCCAGCAGGTCGAGGGAGGTCATCCTCCCCCTCTACTCTGCCCTGGTGAGGCCGCATCTGGAATACTGCGTCCAGTTCTGGGATCCCCTGTTCAAGAAAGACAGGGATCTGCTGGAGAGGGTCCAGCAAAGGGCTACAAAGATGATTAGGGGATTGGAACATCTTCCATATGAGGAGAGGCTGAGGGATTTGGGTCTCTTTAGTCTAGAGAAAAGAAGATTGAGGGGGGATCTTGTTAATGCTTTCAAATACTTGAAGGTAGGATGCCAGGGGGATGGGAGCAGTCTTTTTTCAGTGGTGCCCATTGATAGGACGAGGGGTAATGGGCACAAGCTCAAATATAGGAAGTTCCATCTTAACATGAGGAGGAACTTCTTTACTTTGAGGGTAGTGGAGCACTGGAACAGGCTGCCCAGAGAGGTTGTGGAGTCTCCCACTTTCGAGACATTCAAAACCCGCCTGGACACTGTCCTGTGCAACCTGTTGTAGGTGACCCTGCTCTGGCGGGGGGATTGGACTAGATGATCTCCAGAGGTCCCTTCCAACCCTGACTATTCTGTGATTCTGTGAAAATATACTTTAAGAAAAGGCAGAATGCATTGCCTAAGTTCCCGTGACAGACTTACAGAGGACATGGCTGGTAATTTTGAGGGTTTAAGCCTCTTTTTTTAGCTCTAATCAAACCCACAGGGGCTGACCTCTGTGCCATGGTGTAGCCAGTCGATTCCAGCAGCATGACATGCTCTGTCTCCAACAAGCTATGCAACGAAATCCTTATATCATAATAAAGCCCCATGATTGTTACCGTCAGTAATGTTTTGAGCTTAACTCAATAGGTAAAATATTGTACCTGGCTAGTTTTAAGTAAATTAACATTATGAATATTTATAGTGTAAAACCACCCTTACGCAGTTGTCGTCTTACAGGTTTTTATTCTAACTACCCTGAAGAAACCAAAAGTCATAATTGACATTCAGACTCAGAGGGGAATAAGTACAGACACAAGAACATTCCTGAAGCGGCAGGGTATAGATTTATTAATTCAGTATACGTGGCATGTAAGAAGACCTTGTCTTTTGTTAACAGGGCTCCCACCCCTGAGAACTGCTTGACTGAGTTCATTTAAAGACTCAGACCAACCTTTAAATTCTCTGATCCTTCTTCTTGAGGGCAATAGAAGATATTCAAGAAGGAATTCAGTTGTCAAAATCGTTTGTTCTGTGCTTTTCACAGGAAAAAGCTCAAATACTAAAATACCAGGTCTCCTCTACCAAAGTGGGTCCTGAGCGGTTTGCACACAGTAGACATGAGTCACAACCTGAACTAACTAAACACAGATTTGGTTATTTACTTCTAACTAACTGTTCTCCACCCTTCCTCCTCAGTGTCCCCAGAATGTTATGAGGAACAAAATAAAAATTTTCTAAACTTCTCTTGACTCTGATCATCATTCCCTCTTAAGCCTCAGGAAACGGGGATTGGTCATAGTTCCAATGTCCCAGACAAGGTTTCTGCATTACAAGAAATGTGAATAGGACAAAGAAGAGCCACAGAGACATTTAAAAAACACAAAGTTCAGATTATTGAACAGAGAAAGTGACACCCATATGTCAGCTCTCTGTGGCACTCCATGAAATGCATAACTCTCTTGGAGCAGAAAGTGCATGTTCTTTGTCTCGCTCCACCAAGCTCTTTTACAAATGAAGACCACTGAGCCTCCCTTCTCAAAATGCACATTCAGATATTATATACCAAAACCAAAATTGTTAAAAATGTTTGCACTATTAGTTCAAAAAGCTGCTCATAATGCAAAGATTTGAAGAAGTAATCATGTTATTCCATCCCTTAAATTGCTACATTTGTATAGGAAGAATGGATGGTTGCATATCAGAAAATACTTCATTACGATTGCAGCCCTCTGATATTTGAGCATAATGTTCTCAGAATATTGTTGAGAATAAAACTATTTTGCTTTGATGGCCAATAAAAATTATCTATCGAGTAAATAGACTTCAAATGAAGAAAAGAATTAGAGAGCACAGAAAACAAACTATTAAATATACTACTATGATGTTGGGAAGGGGAAAAAAAATCCAAGGAACATTTAAGATCGTCCTTATAAGAATATAGATACATTGAGGTCTTCTTTTTTAGTCTGAGTTGAGAGGAAATGGAATTCTTTAACAGAGGTATTCCTTAAACTTGTCTTTTCTATTATGTCATGCCAAATGTAAATTGATGGTATTATCTGAAGTTTTAAATCTATGTGAAAGTGACCCTTGAGGCATATGTACTATTTTTCCTCTGTGATTCTATTTCTTCTAGCAAGCCCTGGTTTCCTCTGCCAGCTAAGGACCTTCCATGCTTCTTAGCTTCCCTGCTTTATTCTCTTGCAAACTATCTGGTAAACTTATTCAACACACATTCCAGGGCTTTGTTTATTTATCATTATTATTACTAACTTGTTTTGCCTTTCTTTAGTCTCCTTTCTTCTCTCTCAAACTGACAGAGATTCTCTCTCTGTCCTAAAATTAAATAAAGGAAGAAAAAATGAGGAAGCTCATTTCAAATACTTGTCTGCCACTTTGGAAGGAGCAAGTATTTTAGCTGGAGAACTTAGACTGAGGAGTAACTGAGATTACACCTCAGAGCCCCAAACCAGTGGCAACACTTGTAGACTCAGCTAAAATTAACATGGACAGAGGAAAACAACTGTAGTTATGGTTACTTATGGGACAAAGCTCAAGCTCAAGGGCTGAAACAGCACATCAAAAAAAAAAACAAATGAAAAATTTGATATCCAAGTTAAATTTCTTATAGAGGGTGGAACTCCTGAGAAGCTAAAATGCATGCTCAAAAGATGTTGATCCAGATACTGCTTCAAAGTGACCAAAACTGTATTAACTCCTGATTGCTGCTGATACAAGACTAACTCACCAAGATTTTGAGTTTCTCCACCCTCTCTTTTATTTCTTGAGAAACCTTCTTTTCAATCAGGAGTTGTTCAAAAATAAGTCTCAGAAGCGTCTATTGCAACCATATAGTTTCTACGGAGTGAGTATTTTATATTCTTGTTGACAGAAGGCATGAGTTTGCCTTTCTTGCTATCATGTTCACATTGCCTGACCAATAACATGCTTATCAATCTTTGCTTAGTTCTTCAACATAACCTATTTCCTCTGAAATGCTGAACATCTGAAAAATAGATTTATTTTACGCTTTTTTTTTTAATGTCCTCTAAAATGCAGGCAATATTGATGTTTCTGGTCACAATGGACAAACATTTTAAGAAATGCCATTTCCATTGAGAGTCACAGCTTGGTTTACATATTCTGATTTGGGAACATCTCCATCCATAATGGAACAGACAAAGATAATCTGGAGACATGTCCATTTGCCTGACACACTTCCTGTATAATTTCTTTTCTTCCTCTATTTGGTAACATGTTTTTCGATTTTTGGAATTTCTAGGAGTCAGTAAATTAATCTTACCTGACAAGTCATTGCACTTCCATGACTGGAAAGAGTTCTGTGGGTCATAAAGCTTAATGGTCTGTTAACTACACTGCAGATAACATTATGCGGTCAGGATATCAAGATGCAAAATACCAGGGTGTTTGATGCTTTTTTGACTGGAAGATTGTTTCTAGAATGAGATGCATGCATCATTAACTTATGAGCATTTCCTATCTGCCTTTCTCTCGCTAAACAAGTTAGGTATTTTCATTTCTCCTCACCTAGGTGAGGCAAAATGCATACGTGTAATATCCCTAAAATGTTTAGGGAGAAATCACTAAACAAGCTTTTACGTAGGAGAGAAATTTGAGTGGGAGAGAAATGTTGCCTAAGAAGCCTGACACTAAAAGTGCTGAGGTGAAAGGGTAGGAGGTAGTAGTGACAATGGGAAGGGAAGGAAATGAAGGAAGCTGTATAATGCAAAACCTGAACTCTGTCTTCTTTACGAGACCCAAACCCCCATGGTATGCAATATAGCCCAAACAGAATTATTCTTACAAAGCTGCTTTCTGGACAATCCACTGATAGACATAGTTCTACTGAAGGCAAGTTTAAAGTAACACATCCCAAAGAAGTGAAGGTAGTCTCACTCCTTTCCTCCTCTTACTGACTTGGGTTATTACAACACGGGCTTTTCCAATGGTGAAGAGAGATGGAATATATCCAGGCAAATTATAGTTCCCTTTCTCTGCACAGCATGCCAGCTGCAGAGGTGAAGTGGCCAGGATGCTCCTGAAGTCTGTTCAAGCTCTGAGAGTTTCCCTTGGAGAATCTGCCCTATAAGCAGAACAAACATCTGCCAACATCAATGCAGAGATAGAGGAGATAATGCAGCTTTAGCTGTCCACACAACACTTTCCTTCCTGATCTTGGCCTGGTCTTGGCTACCAGGTGGCTCTTGATCCACTATATGAAGGATAAAATAAATAGACTATTCAGAACAGGGGAGAAAAAAGATAGAGAATAAAATTAAGAAAGGAAAATAGGAATAGAGATGAAGGGATTTTTGCTAAAAGAGAGTGTATGGCATTTCCAGGTGTCTACCCAAAATATATCATATATCAGCCAGATTGCTTTCCCCTTTCTAACAGTTTAGGTGAATGCAGCATATGTGTGTAGTTTAACCATACAATGACATAAAAAAAAGTAATTACATAATAAATTAGCCACAAAGCTCACATTAAGTAACCAGTATGATTAAATGATTAAGAAACAAAACTTGGAGGTAAGATGTTTGGATTCTTTTCTACATTCTGCCAATGCTTTCCTTTCAAATCTTCAGTAACACTTGATATCTCTCCATCAGAAATTTCTACTGCAACATTGGATAATAACTCTTACCCTTATTTATGATGCATATGAAGATTAGAAAATTACCAGTAGGTCATATTTTTCTAGGGATTTCCCTATACTTAGGATATGAACCCTACAAGGCATATCTCTGTGAAAACATAATGTAATTATTGCATTAAACAAAAAGGTCATTCACTGACCCAACTCTGTCTGTTTAATAAGAACATTTCTGCAAAGATAAGACTATTACTGCTATTTGTATTTAGCAAGTGTGAGGCAGTGAGATTATCCTTGCGCCTTTACACCCACCAGCAATTTTTCTTCTCCCAGAGGTGACAACCATGAAAAAGACTTGCTTTGTAATACAAGACATCCTTCTGATTTATTTATTATTATTTAGTTTTCGAAAATACTATATTAGCTATAGGTTCTATCTTGACTAGCAGATAATAAATACATAAATCTGAAAGCATAAGATTTATTAAATTCATTATATTTTAACAGCCTGTTTTTCTAATTGCAGCAGTAGTAGATAGGAGCAGCTGGTTCCAGAAATTGCAAATGAATGAATCCATCATGCCATGACTGGTAGGTTGTGAAAAGGCTGTTGACTATTATAGAAATCTTTGTTTATCAAAACAAAGCAAGCTATATTAACCAGGGTACAGAAGAAGCTTCCTTCAATTTTATGCCAATTTACTCAAACAACCATTAACTTTTCATTTTATGGAGATGGACGTATTCTACATTACAACTGAGTGTGCTGACAAGTATGACAACAGCAAAAGATACTGCGTTTGAAATCCAGTCCAAGAAAATTACTACAAGAAAATCAACTTTCATTAGTCTAAAGTGAATGACCAGAACCAGGAATGAAGAAAGAAGACATAGGAACACCACTTTAAAATATCTTTAAAATAACTTATTCTTTTTGACAACAAAAATAAACACAACCAGGACTTTCCATTTTTGTGTTACTGATGCCTATTTCTTCTTTACAACATATAAAAGGAGATAAACAAGTTGTTTTGATTTGGCAAACAGAGAGAAGTGATGAAGAATGAAAAAAAAACTATAATAAATAAACAAAATGGTAATATGAAAGATCAAATTTACTAAAACTATCTATGACTTTGGCTTCCCAAAACACAAGCAAACACACCACAAACAAGCCACAGGCTTGCCTTTATAAACCAGTGAAAATGTGAAGGCAGCCGTACTCAGTAACTCTAATCTGCACCTGCCAGTATCTCCTGCATCCAAAAGAAGTACACTAAAACTCTGATTGCTTTGAAGAAAGCATAGGATAGGGAGACAAAAGTGTCTCAACGTTCAAGCAACAGGAGAAGAATGTGCGTCTCTATTTTATTGGCAACAAGTTCAAATATACATTAAGACTTTTAATTAGCAGACTGGTTTCCTTTATCCACTGACTTTCACTGTTTTTTTCCAGGTATAGCCCACTGTTGTATCATTAATGTCCCCATAGCAATGGTAAGTCAAGTGTATCAGTATACATTTGTAGAAGTAAAATAAATTGCTGTGTCTTTGCTCGGACTACAATGTCCCTTGCAATAATATTTTTATGTAAAGCATTTTCTTCCTCAGAACACATTCATATTCATTTCTTTACGCATTGCTAAATTAAATTTTACTTTTCAGCTCCTAATCATAACAAACAGATTATGCAAGGACCTTTATTGTTTCTCTGTTTATAACAGCTGAACCTTCCACCGCTCTAGCCTGTTTTTCTCACTAGCAGTCCAATATTTCCACCTATTTATAGAACCCAAGTGAAATATGACCATTTTACTAATTTAGATAATTCATATTGTCTCTGTTACCCACTATTTTGGAATACACTTTTGATTTTGATACCTTACTGAAAAGGCTAAATCCTGTTGGCATACTGTATGTAAAAACTTGCATGAAGAAAGATATGGTCCTAAATCTCAGATATATATTTTCTTATCTATTTATACTTTAATATTCACCTCCAGTTGTTAGCGAAAACTGCATCTGGATTTAGCACGAAGTCCATCTGCTAAATTTCAGTTTGATGTATGCTGTGATCTGCCATGACAATAAAGTAGATATATGCAGCTGAGACTATAAAATTCCTTTTTTTCACAGCTGCCTTTAAAAAATACTGGTTTATTAAATGCCAGCTTTCACTAGAAATTAATAGCAAGTGAGTTTTTAATATAGTGAAATTTTAGTAAAATTATATATTAATTTTAGTGAAATGTATGTATGTTATCCTTTTCCCCATTGAAAAAGGAGTTCCAAAAGATGAGCTTTATATTTCTATGATGAACCCTCAGGATGAAGACTAGTTATATTAGCTTTTTAAAAGAGAGTGCAGCCATTAGTGTACAAAGCATTTTCATCAAGTTCATTACACAAGGTAAGAACACATCCCCTAAATTTTCACTATAATTAGATGTCATACAATAAAATTTTCATAATTAGGTGCTATGATGGCTATATGTTCTTGAAAAATCAACATAAAGCTCAAATTGAAAAAAAATAAAAAGGAAGATTGTGAGATATCCTTTCTGGTTATCAGATTTATCCAGGATATACTAAAATGCATAAATGCCAATCTAAAAATATTTTTTGACCAAAGCTTGCTAATGCTTAGTGGTCTGAAGCCAGTATGGTCCAATACAATTAGTAAAGCCCTGAAACAGCATTAGAAAGCTAAAAGTTGAGATAAGAATAATCTTACTGACTTGTATGTCCCCAAAAGAATCTGGACATAACTAGGAGATAATCCCATTTGTAAAGGGTTCCACATGTCTCCACACACTATATTACAGAAACTGTATTTTCCATCCTGTAAAATTAGCAAGAGCTAATGTGCAACAAACCCATTGCCTTATAAAACACCATGGCTGTTTATCTCATAAAGTACTATTGTTTCATCACCATTAAGCTTGCATAATTATAACTTCATTTTATGCTACAGCCCTGCCGTTGGGTGAGCGCATTGGAGTGCATGAGTGCATATGTGGTTTAAAAATGGACATCACTGTGCTTTAAAATGGGACAGCAACAATTTGAATGTTTGGCTAATTTTTCTCAGGCACAGTCTATGATTGAAACATCTTTAAATGTTGCTACATAATTATTTTATTATGCAACTTTCCAACAAGGAAGAAACATGGCACATGAATTCCGTACAAGCTTATATTTTTAAGAAGGTCTGTTCAGTGAAATGTAGGATTAGGATGCGTTTCTGGCACTTTTTCATGTTTCTCAGGCTGGAGTATGATGGAAATTGGAAAGGGCTGCAGGAGATGACAGCTGAGGGGGGATTTCTGTATTATAGCGAACTCCGAGGATGCCCTAAGGTAAGCAGAATTGCTCAGAGTTTGCCCAATGCCGCATGCTGTTATTTTGCTGTTGAAGGCACCGTTACATTTTAGTACACTGTGTGTTCACAACCTACTGGCAAAGAGGTGACAGGCATCACCGGTCATCTAGGAAAGCAGTTTGGTTCCCTTTAGATTGTCATTCATAATGCAGCCACTTTATGTGCCCAGAGAGATACTTGTCTCTGCTGCCTGTGCAATGACAACAAACAGAGTCTGCTTCAGAACATCACATGCCAAAAATGAGGCAAAAATTCTTTGCCACCTGCAGGACAGAAATACATGTGAATAAATCTCACTTCCTGTACATTACTCCATCCGTATGGGAATGCCACCAGAACAGACCTCTACAACGCCAGCACTATCGAATGCCATGTATCATGAAGATGAGAGAAACACACTCCCTTTTTCTTCAGAGTTCAAGATGCCTCTATGATATCTGGGAAAAAGTTGCACAGGGGGAACACTTGTACTGGGAAAAATAATCACATGAGGGAGAAAAAAATAGTTACGGAACTGTTCACCCTGTTAAATACGGTTGAAATCAGGGGCCCAAATTCATCCCTGATATAAATGTATGCAATATGATTAACCTAAATAGATTAATAAACCACATTGTTATAAGAGTGCTGCACAGCCTGGGCCACAGGAAGAGTATTCTTCTGTCGCTTGCTCATATTAAGATTGTCCTAAGGAGCTTTAAGCTGAAATCCTTGTTTGAAATGAAGTTTTCAGTGTCTGAATCTGTCTTCTTCCTTTAGAATCCCTGGCAGAGGGACTCTGCCCCACTGTTTGTACAGTGCCTAGCACAATGGGACATCAAACCTCATTGGGTGCATTAGACACAACTGTAAAATCATTATCATCTACACATATCTGTTCTGTTTCTTTGGTTCCTCACTGTTATTCATGTGCCCTCTCCTCTTTCAGACTTCCAGTAGAATGTTCTCATGTGTGAAACAAGAGACTACATCGGTAAATATGAACTATGCAGATTCTGAAATCTGCCAGCAAAGCATACATGATAATTAAACATCAGCAGATGCGTGTTATTTGCTAACTAGGTCTTAAACATCAATACGTTCTGGGTTATGTTCTGCACTCCTCAGGCTATTTATTAAAGCATAGTAATAGCAAATGTTTACCTACTTTGACATATTTTTTAATTTTAGCTTTAAATGTTTAACTTCCTGACAGATTAAAGTTATTCTTATGAGGCTAAAGTACTAAAAATTAAAGAAATTTGCACCTAGCTGAGCTGATAAAGTACCATCTCAGCTTCCAGTCATTCCTGCTTTTTAGCATCTTTGAGCCTGACATCAGTTTTGGATACAGCTAAATGCCAACTATCCCGATAAACATGTACACTACCAGCTGTGGCTCCATCTGCTCAACTAAACATTTTCACACCAAATCTGCCGGGGAAAAAAAATATTGTTTTTAGAGTTGGTTTGTAACAACTGAAATATTAAAATCTTAACTCCAGGTGGCCCTTCACTTTTCTATTCCTCTGATGAATATATTTAGACGAAACAAAACCATCTATTTATGGTCTGCCTCGAACCCACAAAATTCAATGGAAGGAATTTGGTGCAAAAAGAACAGATAAATAACACAGAAATGCAGAGCTGATAAATCTCCACTTTGTCTCTTGCAGGGCCCCTGCAAATGCCTACGTGACTGCGAGACCTGGCCGATGCGCAGCGGCAGCTATAAATATCTCCTGGTCCCTCTGCCCCACCCTGGAGGCAGGCAAGGCTGGTGTGTTTGTCAGCCTGCTCCCAAAGTGCTGCAGTTGCAAATCCAGAGTTGAAATTGGTACTTCTGTAAGTGGGTATGATAGCTGCAGTGTTTCAGTGCCTTTTATGAAAACAGATGCCCCTTTTTTGTGAGCAGGGATACCTGTAGGAGCAGAGAAGCCAACATCCTACCCGAGCCTTCGATGTACTGCTAGTCTGAATGGACTTCCATATGTGCAAGACACTTTGAAGTGATAGCTGTGTACGTGTCTTTATATCAGATACAGGTCTATCTCACTACCGTGAAGCTCCTCTTTTTGCATTTGAACGTTCAGATATTCTTGAGCAATGAAATAAAAGTCCTGAAGGAAAGTTGGCAGATGCACTCACTAGACCACTCTTCACAATTTATCAGCAGTCCTGGCTAACTGAGGAGGTCCCAATGGACTGAAGATTAGCAATGTGACACCTATCTACAAGAAGGGCCAGAAGGAGGATCTGGGGAACTACAGACCTGTCAGTCTGACCTCAGTGCCAGGGAAGCTTATGGAGCAGATCATCTTGAGTGCCACTACATATTATTTACAGGACAACCAGAAAATCAGGCCCAGTCAACACAGGTTCATGAAGGGCAGATCCTGCGTAACGAACCTGATCTCCTTCTATGCAAGGTGACCCGCTTGATGGACGAGGGAAAGGCTGTGGATGTTATTTACCTAGACTTCAGTAAAGCCTTCGATGCTGTTCCCCACAGCATTCTCATGAAAAACTGGCTACCCAAGGCTTGGACAGGCGTACACTCTGCTGGATCAAACACTGGCTGGGTGGCCAGGTCCAGAGAGTGGTGGTGAATGGAGTTACATCCAGTTGTCGCTGGTCACTAGTGGTATTCCTCAGGGCTCAGTTTTGGGGCCGCTTCTGTTTAAAATCTTTTTTAATGATCTCGACGAGGGGGTTGAGAGCACCCTTAATAAGTTTGCAGGCGACACCAAGTTAGGTGGGAGTGTTGATCTGTTTCAGGGTAGGAGGGCTCTTCAGACGGATTTGGATAGGCTGGATTGATGGGCTGAGGCCAGTAGTACGTATGAGCTTCAACAAGGCCAAGTGTTGAGTCCTGCACTTGGGTCACAACAGCCCAATGCAACGCTACAGCCTTGGGGAGGAGTGGCTGGAAAGCTGCCCAGCAGGAAAGGACCTGGGAGTGTTGATTGACAGCCCGCTGAACATGAGCCAGCAGTGTGCCCAGGTGGCCAAGAAGGCCAACAGCATGCTGGCCTGTATCAGGAACAGCGTAGCCAGCAGGGCTAGAGAAGTGGTTGTCCCACTGTACTCAGCACTGGTGAGGCCACACCTTGAGTACTGTGTTCAATTTTGGGTGCCGCAGTATAAGAAGGACATTGGGGTGCTGGAGAAGGTCCAGAGAAGGGCAATGAAGCTGGTGAAAGGTCTNACTGAAAGGGTTATCAAAGACTGGAACAGACTGCCCAGTAAAGTGGTTGAATTGCCATCCTTGGAGGTATTTAAAAGCTGTAGATACGGTGCTCAGGGACATGGTTTAGAAGCGGGCCTGGTAGAGTTAGATAATGGTTGGACTTGATGATCTTAAAGGTCTTCTCCAGCCATAACGATTCTATGATTCTATGAAAACGCAAAGCAACACTGTGAATGTGGCTCTTGCTTAAACTGTCAAAACCACTTTAGAAAGTTCAGCATGGTAATGAGAGGGCACTAGGAACAGTACCTGCCACTGTGCTAGGGCAATAAACCTAATATACCAACTCCGAATAAGGACAGAGCACTAAGCAGTGCTTTTCCCTTTCCCCTCCCCTGCTGGGAACCTGACAGAAGGTGTGGGGCAGCCCCAGTTCTGTCACCGTGAATACCTGAGCGGCTGTTGTGAAACAGGGATAGCACAACAGCTGAGCAGAAGATGACTAATTCCAGCCACAAGAAGCTGAAGATTTTTTTTCCTCCTATACCTGCTAGGGCCTGTAAATTGCTCCTTCTGAGAGTCCTCAACTGCATATACCACAGTTCTGAGACAGTCTTACACCTTCATTAACAACAACTTGAAAATAATGGATGCACTTCTATTTAACTTCAAAGACCAGCTGATTCAGACCAGCATTTGTTTTGTGCAGTGTCATCTTAAAAGCAAAACCAGAACAATGCCCCACCCCAGTTAGGGCTTTTAAACAGTTGCAGTGACATAAGAAGTAAGAAAACTAAAATAATGGATGAATAGACTATATACCATGGTTTAAAATTCAAAGACATCCTAGCTGAAACTCAAGAGGGATGAAAAACTGTGATGGTTCTGTAACTTATGTTCATGAAAGCTAAGAGTAATTTTATTGAAGTGAATGGAGTAATGTCAAAATTTTCATACTAAAGAGACATCAGACCCACTTGGCTCTGAAGTACTCCTCGACAATTGAATACATTTCTGTTTTAGACAGTTAAATTGTATTTTGGATAGTACACCTTATTCTATTCTGTTATGTATGTTCCTTATAAAAAGGAAAGAAAAACAATCTTACTACATCCAGTAATTTCTTCTAATTAAAACAATGTCACCCAGGAATGCGCTTTAAATAGATGTGGCAAGCAATTAACACTTTAGATTCCACATCAGAGACTTCTGAGCCTTTCTGCTATGATTTCATTCTGAGTTTATTCTTACTACCAAAGCCTAGTAGATAGGAAACACAAAGTTTTTCCAACTGCTGAAATTAAACAACACAAATTAAAACAGTCATGGGAACGGTTTCTAAATTCTGCATAAAGATTTTGGTTTGTGCATTTTATCCTTTCACTCAGCAATGTCTCATCTATCTGCATGAATACAAATTTATCAGTAGAAAAGGAGTTTGGGCTAGAAAAACATACCATATATTATATTGAATAAATTTATCACCTAACAGTTCTTACTAAGGAACACATTGCAATCTAATACTTAGTGCTGTTGTATCTAACAAGTTAACACAATTAAACTGTGAAAAATAAATATCTGTCTTTCCCTTCACATTTTTAACTCAAGAAACATTACAAAGAATTTCAGTAATAAACACAATTGAGAGACATGAGTTCCAGAAATAAGCCACATATTATGAACTTATGCGTAGAGCCACATATACATAACCCACTTTACTATCTTCTGTATATTGAAGTTCTCCAAAAGAAGTACTATTAGCATCTGTCAGAGAATAACAGTGAAGCATGTTTTTGTAAAATACATGATATTATGAAGAATTTAAAAAGTGAGATCAATATCCAGAATCGTACACAGATTAATTAGGTTTTCTATTGTTCAGTAGCCAGCACCTCTGGCTCCTGGCTAACAGGAAGGAATAATATTAAAAAAAAAATCCTATGTCATAACATTTATTTCATTATTTTAGTATTTAGCTTCAGTGTAGATATTGCATTGTTATCTATGTCAACAGAACAAGAAGTAGTCTAGCAGCTTCTTCAGAAGAGAAGCTTATGAGCCACATAATCCAGCAAGTTCTTGTAATAATGATTTCCCATCTATATATTCATCTGTTAAAATCTAGCATATTTTCACTGCAGTCCTTTGAGCTGTACAAGTTTATAAAGCTAGGGATCTTTACAAACACAGAAGCATATAAGTATAACATTTCTCATCCTTTCTCAAGGGTAGAGGAAAGAGTAACTGAACATCTAAGCTGGAAAGTGCCTTTTTGTTCTGCTACGGCTGTTTCTGTGTAACTGTATCAAGATAGAGGCAAGTCCAAGAAATTTGCATCACACAGAGAAATAAGGCAATATTTTGATAGTCATCAGATTCCTTGGGAATTAACTAAGAGACTTTGATGCAAACTGTACTGCTGTATGTTCTCTCCTACAGATAAGCCTTATATTTACTGTGAAGAAATCTACTGGAGAACTTCCAGCAGTGAAGCTATCAAGTACTGGGGCTTGAGATAGCCTTTTAGATATCTGGGCCCAGGCCAGAGAGTCTTGAAGATAAGAGTGGAGACTGAAGTTAAGCCTAATTCTCTGAAAAGCCAATGTAAGGCAGTCCGATGTACTCATGGTATTCTGAGTTGCTGCAACCTTTTGTATTAGATAACTCCCTACCCAGTAAGAGCTTTATGCTCAGGTATACTGTGTTGCTAACATCCAAGGGAGCAGCAGTAAATGCACGAATAACTGCAGCCAGTTAAACATCATAGAATAGTTTGGACTGGAAGGGACCTTTAAAGGTCATTGAGTCCAACCCCCCTGCAATGAGCAGGGGCATCTTCAACCAGATCAGGTTGCTCAGAGCCCCGTCCAGCCTGACCTTGAATGTTTCCAGGGATAGAAATATCCAGCAGGGTGAGGTAGACTCTCTTACCCAACGAGGAAAGATGGACAGTTTTATTTACCAGATGTCACTCTGTGGCAGCTTAGTGTCAACAAAGAATACAGAAGTATTTCTAAATTATGGACTGCAGTGATCAAAAGACGAAGTGTATAACTTTCACCAGCAGCTACTATACAGGGCTTGGAAACTCACTGACTTGTCATTTTCTTCTTGCTAGTACCACCTCTGCCTCATTTGGGTTCAGTTTCAACCCTTCGGTTTCAATTCTTCACCTCTGTGCAGTTTTCTTGCAATCAGTTGCCACTACAGTGAAACTGGAATGGTTACAGGTCTCAAAGTACAAAAGGAAATGTGTGTGATCTGCATATTTCTTGAGCATACTATCCAACCTGTCCACACAGTAGCTGAGAATAGATGCCAAAAAGAGCTATCAATAAAACTGATTCTTGAAGGACATCAGAATGAAGAACAGAAAGGCCGTCTGCCCTGACTACTTGTTGGCTGTGTTTGTCTGGGAAGAATGCCAACCATTTTAGTGTATTACTTTGGATCCTGCTACCCCTCTCAAGCAAGAGAGTACTATCTCATGATCAACTGTGTTAAATGATTCAGATATGTCTAAAGTGATGGGAATAGATGTCTGTCCTCTCTCCACTGACAGGAGCAGATTACCTATTACATATGTCACTAAAGCCATTTCATGCCCTGGTTTAAATTCAGATTGTGTTGGATCAAGAATTTTATCTTAATTTAGTTAATGCGGTTGGCCTTTGGCTAGCTCCTCTATGAGCCTGCACAGAGTTACACAATTATTCTGTGTCTGTATGTGGGGACAGACAAAGAAAGATGATTATAGTTAGCTCTAGGGTGAAATGTGGAAACTGTTATAGAGCACATGGAAATGCTACACAAAGGTTTGGGACAGGAAATGAATAGCTAATCCAACTGAAGCTACAGGGGGAATGACAGGGATGTGAGACATAATTACTCAAACTGGAATTTGCTCAGGACACTGAGGTTAACACCTCTCCTCTTGCAAATTGTGCCAAGGCTGCAGCTGACATGACTGCAGGTTTTTTATTTCATTTGAAAAGCAACAAATCCAATTGAAAAATTCTTTTTCCCACAAGGGACAATGGGTTCGGCATAAAACAGTGAGAAAGAACTGTCTTCTGAATCATCCTTAGCACTTCTTTCAACATCTGGATTCTCACTGCAGGTATCCCATTCAAGTAACAACACCCCCAGTATAACCCTACTCATTCTGATAGGTGAAGAGAAACAGCTTAAAGAAGTATAGCTACAGTGACTATAAGTCAAATATTCGTGTCATTTAACCTTGCCAACTAACCAGCAAACTAAGTAACAACACACAGTGAACTGAACACTGGAGAATACATCCCGGAAAATATGTAGGTTGTTACTTTAAGGTTAAACAAGAGTGGTAAGTAAAGGAATGCAGGTTATTAAACCCCATATAAATGTACAAGCTCTCACACATATAAAAGAATCAATTTTATGATGTTCAAAAGCTGTACAAAAACTACTACGTCTTTGTGGGATTTTGCTGATCTTTCAAGAATGACAGATCAATCTGTTAAAGGAAGAAAAATGGATTGAAAACCCACAATGTTTTAAAAAGCAATTCCTTTCAGAGCTCTACTTTTTTGATAAATTAACTATGATCAGCAATGGAGAAATCCATTTTCTTTTCTATCTAAGCTTCAAATAATGATATATAATAAAAAAAAAGATGTACATAAGCAATTCATATCAACGCTCAAATTTTCCAGAAGTAGCCTCCACTTTTCAATTCCTTTGGTTTTGTACCTCAAATCATGATTTTCAGAGACACTAATTGCCTACAAGTCCAGTGGCACTTCAATTATGCAGTAAATACTCCTGCCAAGTTGTCTGGCAGGTGTCTGCTTTCTTGTGTCCCTGAAGCCTGACTGAGCAACTCGGTGCAAGGTGAACTTGTGTCCTATCGCCACATCTCCCTTCCTGAGCCTTTGAAAGGAACAATTCCCCACAGTAATCACTGCTGAAAATCAGGCCATGGGCAGTAGTCAGTGGGCATCCAGCACCTGAAGCATTCAGAGAAACCACATTTTAAAACCTTGGTCGTATTTCTACATCATCAGGCAATTATGTCATTACCTATAATCTGTAACCTTAAAGAACCTCCTCCAGGGGTTTCATGCCATAGAGCAAGTTAATGACCCGTTGCAAAGTACCTCCTTATAATGGAATTCAAAACTTCATTTTAGCACCTTGATTATGAATGACATGCTTCTTGTTTCACTGCCAGTAAGGTGCTGAGTCATTGTCAGCACAACATATGAAAGCAGAAGCTTTTCAGATGTTAGATATGTAACATTAACAAGGCTAGGATGAACACAATCTTCCAAAGTCACTTAAACCTAGACACTACATAAGACGACGTTATTATTATCTGTAGTAGAAAAGCCTTTAAAAACTAGTTTTTATGCTACATAAAGTAAGGCAAAACTTGTTTAAAATGCATCATAAGAATCAGCTGCTATTAAGGATCACAAATTTGTCTTCTGGGTTTGAACCATTGATGGCATAATATAAAAATTAAACAAAAAAAAAAAAAAAAAAAAAACACCAACCTGATTTGAACTGTAGTACCAATATAAAGCAATACTCTGGAGTACTCCTTTTACTGACTACAACACAATTTTTCCTCCCACAAATTACAAAAAAAGCATTTTGATTAAAAAATGGTGAAGTCAGAATACAGTCAAATGTATTTTTAGTATCAATGATGCAGAATTTACAGATCCTAAAAGGTTAACAAATGCAACATTCATATAAAAGTAAACAAACTGGGGATAAGTCTTTGCTTGCCTTCTAAATTTATGCTATCCAATGAAAGAACACTTACTCTACGCTTTATCAGTCTTGACATCAATATTAAAACAGCTATACAAACTGCCATAATTGTTTATACATCCCTTCCAGCCATTTCTATGTGAACAGTGTCCTCCTTGTTTCTTATCCTACATGCAGCTATTTCATCATCTCCAGTTCACATATCAATTACCAGACTTCTGTAATATCAACAAAGATTTTTCTTTTCCATGTCCAACCTCTCTTAAGCAATAAAAAATACCACCATCAAATTACAGGTGAAACATTTCTGAGAAACTGGAGAACATAACAAAATATAAAGTATTTTCCTAATTAAGAAGCTAGCAGTGGAAGGGTACTTTGGGATCACTGTGTCCAGTCACCTGCTATCTCAGGCAACCATGTGATGCTACTCCTTCCAAAAGAATAAGCACGCTCCAGCTTAAAATCAGATTATGTTTCCCACTACTCCCATCAAAATGCTGCTCCAGAATCTCACTGGTCTGATGGCTAGAAAACTTGTAATTTCCAGCCTAAATATCTCATGTTACAAAATCAGCCATTTGTTTTCACATCAGTACTAGTCGTTCCATTAAGTTGGCATTTCATTCGTGATTTTTTCCCCATATTCCCTCCCAGTGTACTTCTGAATACCAGTGAAATTTTCATCAGTAAGGAGTCTCTCTACGTCATTCCTGTTGAATCTGTCATGTGAAAGAAAGGCAACAGGAGACGAAGAAAATCAGGCACTACACATAAACATAACTGTGGCCTAAAATTTAGGCTATTCCTAGAGAAATGGAAGAAGCAGAGTCAAACTCATACTTAAAGAAGGGAAGTGAACCTGGCTCTCCCATTTCACAGGCTACCAGCACAATGCCGGAGTAGCATTTCTGAGCTATAGCAGCCCATTTTAACAGAAGGCTGAGCCTGTTCTTCTCTCAAAAAAGTAATGAATACTGGCACACTTACCTCTGGACAGGTTTTCTGTCTCTCAGTCCCACATACACTGCAGTGCCAAATTAAAGGCAGAAGGAAAGGAGCTATGTTTTCAGCTAACCAGGTCCAATGGTTTTTCTTCCAGCATGTTTCTCCTGAACCCTTCTCCTGAGGCACCTGACTTTCTACAACTGGAGGGTGACATCTCATATTATTCTTGATCCCTCCTAATAATGGGCTACTGATAAAATATTTCTGTTCTTCTCTGTGCTCAAAACCACACTATTCCATCATCTCCTTTACATGAGATCTGTGGAATCACAGCTGAAAGTAAGAGGAAACTGTTCTCTGGCCTTTTTAACCCTGGAGTCTGGATTATGAACACAGGACCTGAGCACTCAGGTCCTTTCAAGTACTTTGTATCTTTTCTTTTTCACCTGTAAAATGCAGATAATCAGCACTTTTTAATGTAGAATTAAACTACCTGTTTGAGGTTTCTCTGGGCTCACATGTGATCATGGTGCTGAAGCAATACAATGAGGGTCATCTTTGATGGAGTCCATGTTGTACTCATATTGAAAACTACTGTACTCATACTGAAGACTAAGTCTTTTTTTCCAAGTGACCACTCTTGGACTTTTCATAAGCAAATAATTTTGTTAAACTCTAAAATATAAATGACTTCATATTTATTAAAAATAAACCAAATCTAATTTTTCGAAACTAAATCTAAAGTATAAATGGTTTCATGTCTATTTTTAAAAACTGATCTGCAATTCATTGTCATTAATCATACAGCCATTACCCAGCTTCCAGCTTCAAACTGCTTTGGATTTTTTTAAGATCAGTTGAAGACAACACAGCAATAACAACAGTACAACACCTACTGCCACAAAGGTGAAGAATTTGCTTTCAACTCTTATAGGAGTCTGAGCCTCTTCTGTTTCATTTTTTATCACAGTTAATCTCTGCAGATATTACACTATATTAAATCTGCACCACAGCCATATTTATCTTGAGCTCTTCTGTTATATGTATGTTCATGACAAAAACAAACAAAAAAAACCCCAAATCAAAACTCCCCAAGATGTTTCATGTGATGAGGACATAAGCGCGGATTTCATTTAATTCACAATCAGCTACCAAAATCTACCTACTTTCATATTTTGCAGGACAAGATCTGTCTGGTAGTACTTCAAATTTATAAACTCCAACAAAAAAAAAAAGTATTTTATCTACTGTAACACTTGTAATCACCTTACCTTACTACTTTTTTTTTCTTTCACGCCCCTTCTCTAAAATTGATTTAATAATATAATTAGTGCCAGTCACCTAACAGGATCATTTCCTGAAAGGTTAAAATACATTTTAGAATGGTAATTTCAGCTGTTCCTACTATGAAATTACATTTGAGACAACTCAGTGCAATAATCTATAAATGTCTATAATAGATCTGTGTCCAGATATTCCAACACTAGCCTGCATTTCAGTGCTATCTGTGGGGAACAGAAACTATGAGCATTTTTATGTCCAGATATAGAGTACCATAAAACAATTAGTATTCGAAGCCAAAATGGATACAAATTGCAAGAACAAAAATGAAAACTCTCAAAGAATTCCCCTGGAAAACAAAATTAAAATGGTGTAACAAAAGATTCTCTGAGATTTTTAATATTTTGCATATGTGCAAATAATAATTACTGATGTCTATAAAGTCATTAATAATATTTTCAAACAAAAAGTATTGTTTGTAGTTGAGCAGATTTAAAAAATTAAAAAAGGATATCACCTACTCCCTTCAAGGTTAAAAGAGTAATGCAAATTCATATGGGTCCCTGATGATTGAGGTAGGATTAACATATTTTCACCTTCTCTAATAGAACTGCTTTGGTACAAAATACATTGTTCTGCACTGTCATGATGTATGGCTCATATTTAGAAATCTGACAGTTTAGGAGTGCATTATGGCATTCCATTAAACTGAATACATTCTTGTGCTGCACAGGAAAAGATAAAGAGGCCACAATTCCTGTCTTCTTTTTAAAAAATAATGCCTTTCCTCACTACAGTAGTAAAAATTCTAGAAAATGTGGTATTTACTGGACTGGTAATTTCTATTCTATGTGTTTCAAAAAACAATGAGGAAGATATAACTCTTTTATTTCATATAAATCCTAAGTGCTTTATGAGAACGTGAACTATATTAATTGATAGAGGTGTCAGCTAAAACCCTCATTTACAACTGCAGTAACAGTAATTTTGAAAACCTTTGGAATTGGACCTGTAAGTGGACTGTGATGTTTCAACTTCTGAGTGATATTAATGACTTAAGTAATTGTAAAATGCCAGCAATACTGGTGATGCACTGTTGTTTCACAGAACAACTCTGTCACTGAGACAAGAAAGAAGGGAAAGAGAAGGGGCAAGAAGAGGGGCTTGAGAAAGGAAAGGAAAGAGGACTATAAAAACACCAGTGAA
Organism: Ibidorhyncha struthersii; assembly: GCA_013398815.1. NCBI lineage: Eukaryota > Metazoa > Chordata > Aves > Charadriiformes > Charadriidae > Ibidorhyncha > Ibidorhyncha struthersii. Next base: position 273,060 of record VZSZ01008286.1, read on the forward strand.
ACTTCAGGTTAGGACATACATGTGCAAGGACTCCTTATTACTGTGGTGACAGGACAGTGCGAAGTTGTTTATAAATCCCTGGAATGTAGATAAGGCATTCATTTAAGACCTTTATCTGTTCTTAATACACATTTGGTTGGACTCGATGATCCCAAGGGTCTCTTCCAACCTAGACAATTCTATGATTCTATGATTCTATGATTTGGGGTTATACCATTACAAATCCAGCCGTATCATAGATGTTATTAGCCCATTTTCCAAATGCCTGAAATTTCATTCACCTCAATAAGAATCTAGAGGATGCTTTTAAAATACTGTGTAAGTTGTCTTTTTTCTTCAGCAGTACACATTTTCCCTTCCCTTCAGTCTTGTACATGAAGTTTTAAAAATCAAGATGAATAAAGAAATGGCTTTCTGAAGATCCCTGTTTCCACTAGTAAGAATCATTTAAGTTGCTCGATCACAGAGAAAAGCAAAATGGTATTGACTGGCAAAACCAGCAGAATATACCCTTGAGTGGGAGTCCTTTCATCACAGGACTCAGAAACGTTGCACTCTCGAAGCTTCAGCTGAGCATTTGAGCTTCTCTCTTCCCTTATGGTTGGATCAACAAAATGTAACGTGGAGTGAGAGGGTGGCAAAGCGATCACTGCATCACACAACAAATGTATGAGGTAGGATGGCGGCTTTGAGAAAGTGTGGAAGAGGAACCAGGAGGCCAAGGATTGATGATTCTGCCTTTGCTCACCATCATCTGGAGCTGTGGGAAATTGTCCTCAGTGTTTCTACCTAAAACTTACTCTGTGATTACCTCATTACTAATGGTTTGAAATTGCTGAAGGTCTGTGGTTTTATTTCTGGACTACAAATGCCTTTAGTTATATTTCAAATAAAAATAAAAATAAAAAAAAATTGTTCCCAAAGTTTAGTATACTCTGTAGTTCTTTACACCTACTTTTGCGTGATATTAGAAGACCAGTAGATTCAAAATTGCCTGCCCTGGAGCCATTAGAACAGAAGCTAAAAAAACTTATGCCCATATGTCTGAACAACCTCTTGAGCTTTAATGATGTTGTAATGTGGCAGAAAGGTGACACCTAAGTTTTAGAACACTCCCAATATAAAAAAAACCAAACAAAACAAAACAAAACTAAGATCTTTCCACACAAAAGATAAAGAGTAATAGTGCTGGTCTCCATAAAAGTATTCCTCTCATTTGGAGTAGTAGGGTGAGAAAAAACATGAGCCATGAAAAAGCACTTTAATGTGACCAATCTTGTTATTTTAGAGTACTGGACGAATAGCTTATTAACTTCAACAAGAACCAGATCTTCCCAGGTGCAATTAGGGAATGGAGGAATGCATCAATGTTACAGTTTAAAAACTTCTATATTAAAGACCTGCTTTTGTCCCATCAGAGACTTACCTAGAACACTGCAGAAAGATGCACAAGGGTTAGGTTGCCAAAAAAATGTCACAATGATTAGTGATTAAAAGCAAAGTTCCAGCAAGAACAAACTATTTCAGAAAGGTCACAATCTCTGGATTTTTTTTAATAAGCAAACATATTATTAAAACATCCTTAAGGGCTAACCTTGCTACCTGCTCGCTGTCTGAGAACTTGGAGATTCCTGGTGAGATTTGTTTCTTTTTCATATGCAACACTGGCAGGTACCCAGTGCATCCAGCAGAGCTGCAGAAGACCCAAGCTTTCTTAAAAAAGCTGGTGATATACTGGACTAGCCCTGTTTACAATCTCTCTTGCATTACAGTTCTTAGGGAAAATATAAAGGGATAAAAAAGTCTGTTAAGGGAGGTTTACAGGAATTCCAGTCAAGAAGAATTTGGCCATTACTGAACAAAGAAGACCAACAGCTCTAGATTAAGATGAAAACAAGGGCCTAATTCTATTATACATTTTAATGAGAAAAGAAAAAAAAACAAAACCAGGAAGATAGATAACTTTAACCTCTCTTAGTACTTATATAGCCACTAGCAAAATAGTATCTAAACACCTCACAGTCACTAATGGATTTTTCTTCACAATGCTCCTTTGATGCAAGGAAGTCCTATTATCCTCATTCTTCTCATGAAGAACAGCGTCATGGAGAGATTAAGTCATTTATCCAATGTAACACAAGATGCCTGTGGGAATGACTATGTAATTTATCATGAATCTCCAGAGTCCCAGTCCAGTGCCTGAACCAGTAGACCATTCTCTTCTCAACGGACAAGAGCTGCTGTACAGTACCTTAAATGACCTTTCAAAATGGCTATTTTTCACACATTTTTTTGCTCTATCACCATTCTAAATAAAGTTGTTAAAGCAACAGACTTTGAGAAAGCTTAATGAAGCAACCTGTATCTTGTCTCAACATCCGCTGTGAAACTTGGGAACCCAAATGCTTTCCAGACCAAATATTACGTTACTCTTCAAAGTCAGCAGCAAAGGTAAAGTTCAGCAGCTTTGCAGCTGGCAAAGAACCTTCATGCTCTGCAAACGACCATACTTTAATAAAGTCCTCTACAGGTTTTTTCCAAGGCTTTTTATATTCCTGTGACTGAAAACAGCTACTACACTAGCAATATATAAGTCTGAATATATGGCAGGAGCCATTTGGTAAGTACCAAATATGTTCTTTCCTGGCAAACTGAAAACAAAACTGAAGAGATCAGTTTATCATTTGGTAAAGCTGCTTAAAAACAAAAGGAAGTCGATTATTTTCTTTTTATATGCAATAAATGGTTTCGGTTTGAATGTAATTCAAGCTGCAGGAGCATCCATGAGACTGGCAATCTAACACACAGGGCCAGTATCTGCCTCTAAAGATTTAAATTAATTAAAATATGATATTTAAAGTAAAAATTACTGAAGTTCTTTCTTTATCCAGAGAATAAGTACAATTGACATCAGCAACCTAAAATTCTCGAGCCACTATGTTCACCTGAAGGGATCATGACCAGGAGTGAAAAGTTTACTAGGTCACACTCCTTTAATCTTACCTTCTTTTTTGGGTGACTGCCAAAAACACTGCTTATGATGATGTTTATGAAAAAGAAAATGAACTGAGATCATCATTTAAATTCCATACGGTTCACAAACAACTTTCATATGGTAACAATTTTTGGTCACTGCTTGGGTAGACTGAATTTGAATTGGTGACCTAAAGGTGAAAGATTCTGCATTCCAGGATCAATCTCCATGTGGTGCATTGCTCCCATTTTCTGAAGTTCAAAGCAGCAGAAGCAAGAGTTACATGGTTAAACACAGTTGCCTCCACTTTTCATCCAGTTAAATATTTTCAGATTTTTTCCCTTAAAATGATTCTAGGCATAAGCCACAATTATACTGAATTCTCTCATGTATACAGAAATTCTGATTAAAAAAAAAAAACAACTCCATTAAATAAGAAAATAATCCTCTGGAAGGTAATCAAATTTTAATATTAAAGAAGTCCTGCAAACAATAAAGAAAAAAACAGTGTTACAAGTTCAGTTGTGCCTTTGTAAGTCTTCTTATTTCAAGGGGTTTTAGTTAAGGGTATCAAACAGCCTGCTTTGGCTAACTTAAAAATCATGACAATAAAGAAAAATCCTGTGATCTTAAGATTTCACAATTTCCTTCACAAATTTTCATACTTTCTTAATTCCTTTAAAAAAGGCTTTTTCTAATCCAACAATTCTGCTCTGTACTCAAAACATGAAACTAACACACACATTCCTATCAGCTTCAGTGATAAAGTGAGTAAATTTATTTCCAGGAAATGGACTTGTGAAAATTCTCAAGGAATTCTCAGCTGTATCTGAGGTAAGAGGTTTCTGTCAAACCTTTGTAAAATTGTACCTGTTAGAATTTTTCTTTGGGGAATGGTAAGGGAATTGAGAGGAAACAAAGAAAAAAAAAAACACTTTCAGAAAAATTGCAAAGGCATTTCCAAAACAGACATAGTGTGTCTAAAGTGTAGGAAACTGAATGAAAGATTCGCACTATGTTATTATTTATTTTTACCCACTGAGACAGCATTTTTGTTCAGCTTTCCAAATACCTTAACTCGTCACCATTTTTAATGAGACAGGCATAAGAAAAAAGAATAACAAATTTATTACCATGCTATTTAATCTGCTGGTTCAACAGTATGTTTTTAAAGGTCTATCTTTCACCCACAGAGCAACAAAACACAAAACTGAATACAATTGCAAATCCCTAATCTGATATTGAGAGGAGACTACTAATTTATCCTCTGAATGCACCAGCTCTACAAAGTAACTCTTTGGCAGACAGAGTTCCTACTGTAAAAGCTATACATTATTCAAGAGCAAAAAATTATTATTTTCGGTGCCTAGTTTTGCAACCTGGTAACTATTTCTTCAGACACCGATTGACTTTTATGATCTGTGCTATTTTAATTAGTTTTGTACCGGCCACCATTTTCTACCAGTTCCCTTTGCTGCTTTACATTGTTGAAATCTCAACTATGTCAACCAAAGCAACTAGACCACAACATTTTTACAGACACATTAAAAAAAAGAAAAGAGAAAAAAGGAGGAACCCAAAATTTGTTTCATGGCCTATTTGGTTTAACAACAGACCCAATGCCCATTCAAGCACATATAATTCAGAAGGCCTGCCTGCCAGCAATAAAGACTGAAATTGGATACTTCGTGAGATTAATTACCTAGATAGGGCATGATAATGCTAGTCAAATGGGAAGGTAATTAAAGTGCACCTTCCATGAAAATTATTCATTGCTGATGGATCAGGTGACAGATAAATCAAAAGGCACTTTAAAAAGCTACAGGTTAACCTGTGGAAGGCGTTCCTCCCTGGAAGTCGCGGTAACCCCGGCTGCTTGTTCCCATCGTAAGACAAAAGGCGACAAAAGGCGGGAGGGTAACGCAGCCTCCGAGAAAGAGGAACCCGGAGAAAAGTTATCAGCATTGTGCCTGCAGACAAAGGGTCAGCTAGAGTGGAACCAGTCGGCTGGCAGCCTTCAGATTACTAGATCTCTCTGCTTGTATGCCATAAAGGGGTATTGCAACCGTAAAAGGCGGCAAGTGATGAATTAATAAGTTGACTAGTCCCCCGGGTGCAATCCTTATAGGCGGAGGACATGCTGCGGTAATCAAACGGGGTCATAAATTGTGTACATTGAATGGCACAAAATGCATCTCACTTCATCACCGTTAAGTCAAGACTTCCTGAATTTGTCATTAACTCTTTAGCTTCAACATATTTATTTAAACAGTAAAAGTAAGAGAAAGAGCTTACAATAACAAAAAGGCAACTGATACTACCCAGCGGGATATACAGTCTAATGGAGATCACTGACTCTTACTTTCTACAGCTACAGGGGTCAAACTGCGCTCCTTTTACACCAAAGCTCCCCTTGAGATGTACCGATTAAGTTCAAAACATTTGACTAAATGCATTTCTGAACGCAGAACAGGGAAGGAAAAAAAAAAAGGATCAAGTAATTTTTTACAGCTAGCTTATGCAAATTCCTAAGTATTTATTCCCTACTTGAAAAAAAATCAGCTATTTACATGGGTAAGCATTTCCCAGATCCCAGATTTTTACAGAAAATTTCAAAACGACCTCATTTTAGATGTAACATCTGATTATTAAAATGTATGATAAGTAGCTGAATAATTATCACTTTCTCTCAGTGTTTTTTTTTAATGTGTGCTAACTCTCTAGGTTGTGATATTAGGAAAATTCTGACCATTCAGTGGAAGTTCAATGGAAAGCAACTTTGTGCCACCATTTTTACTTTTAATAATAGTAAATAGCCAGTTCCAAGGGCTCAGATACCTACCAGGTTTAAAGGAAAACTTACAGTTCTGCATGTTTTATAAATAACTTCAAAACTCTTTTCTGCATCCTCTGAATGTTTTTCCCTTCCCTAGGCCTCATAGTGAGTACAGGAAATGAAAACTTAAGTGAGTACTGAAAAGTGATGTAAACTTCAAAAATATGAACTCCAAACTGAAGCCCTTTCTGTGCGCCCAATGGAAAGCATAACCCTTTTTTAAGACAGCCATGACTGTTCCCAGTCCAGAGGAGTATTCTATATTCACAGAAGTTTATACTATCATGTGACAAAAAGAGGCATGGTACTAGTTTACCCACTTCACTGCAGTTCGCAGCTGATGCATTGTGCCCAGAAAAGGAGCTGTGCTGATTTTCTGCATAATCACTTTGAGATTAGCCTATTACAATATTTTCTAAGAAGTCAAATTTTATAGACCTCCTAAACTATATAGCTTAGTAAACTTAATCTAGTAAAGTAAACTGTGGTAGAGTTGAGGATGGAGTATGAACACCTGCTTGTCCACACTATTAATTTGTTAGCATGGTTAGCTAGTTGGGCATAGTTGTGGCAATCTCAACCTGGGCACACTTTTTTGGGAGATAAAGAAGTTTAACTTTGCAAGCGTGAGCCCTGACATGCCAGGAACAGAGGATGGACCCTGATCCCTTTCATGTAGGCATAGCTTTGCTAAACAGGGAATGCATATGAGCTTCTGTAGAGTCTCATCACCTGTCTGCTTGTATCCCAGTGGAGTTTGAGCAGTTGATTTAGCTCTATAGATTGCTAAATGGGATGAGACTTGTCTGCCTGAGAGATCACCTCCATCCTTTACCCCTGCTGTAGTCAGCAGAGGTGTGAAGGGTAGTTTCCTCTCTGGCATCTAGAAATTACTCTCCAAAGCATCATGAATGTGGTAATATGCTGAGAGCCTGGGGTACCTGCCAGGGCAAAGGTTGAGAAATGGCTCCCAGGAGGATGGTGAAGGAGTTCACTTGCTCTATTTATTGCTCATCGAAGGTTATCTGTTTGTAATTGTTCTGTGCCACTGCACGGCTGAGTTAATTTATTGCTTACACAAAAGTGTGTAACACTGATGAGTGGTCATCAGTGCATTACTGTAGGCAAGATAAACTGTAAGGCACCTGCAGCCCTCCTAATGGGGACTCTTAGCTAGCATTAAAATAAAAAGAAAGCATAGAATAAGTATTTTACATTTTTGAAACATTTTTAACATTAATGCTATAAACCATAATCAAGGAACTATCCCTGTTTTTAGGACACACCTGTATATGCATATCCTTACTAAACACCTTAGTTAATTCAGTCATCTCTAAAAGGCTGCAACGAGTTTTAATAACATGAATTACTAATAGGACTAGCAAATTATTTTTAAGGAGTTGTAAAATCCTGGAGACAAGAAATTATTTTTAAATTTACTTTGTTGTTTAGTATTTTGTTGAAAATAAATTGAAGCATGTAAATATTTAATATTAACATTGTGGCAGAAAATAGCATTTGCATATGTGGGGGTGGGAGGAAGAGGGCATTCATGTCATCAACTTTTGGCAGTTAATTTAGGTGGCTAAATAGGAAAGGTAATCTAAAGCTTCCTCTGTAATTAAGGACGAGTCAATGCACAATTCCTAAAATTGGCTCCTGTTCCAAATCACTCCCTAAAGAAACCTATCAATCTCCACTGACTACAACAATGTAAATATCCACCAAAGATTTAAATGCTAATGTTTAATGCCAACATCAAAGAGCAGAATGTTTAGCCCTAAAATGCTTCATGTGATTAACTCTACATAACAGAGCAATGACACTTCTCACTCTTCATTACCAGTTAAGCTGCAATACAAAAAATTAGAACTAAGGGTGAAATTTTGATCTCAGCTACACAAGGGAATATTTGGAATAATTCCACAGGAGGTCCACAGAGACAGATCATTAAGAGTATTGGCTCTGAAATATTAACATCCAATTCCTCATTTCACAGCCATGATTAGAGGCTCTATGAACTTAAATAGACTCTTTAGCGAAGTAAATGGCATTTCTCCACATAAGCATCAGGGTTTACTAGCTCTGAATCTGGCCTGCTGAGTCAGCCACGGCTGCCTGAAAGGAGCTTGGGCAGTATGGAAAAAACATGAGTGCTCCGTGATGCATTAGGAAATAGGGCACTCAAAAAAGAGAAATCCTTAGATGACAGACAGACAGAAAAGGTCAAAAGAAGAGACGGTAAATAGATCCATCAGCAGGTATGACATGGGAGACGTAGAAACTGAAGGGTCTGCTGCTGCAAACAAATTCATGTGAGAGGTAACCCTGGATTCAATGGATAATTGTGTACAAGAAGCTATTGAAATGTAGGTAAACATTTAGGAGGGTTATCTTTAAATCATCTTTAAAAAGAAAAGCTAAAACTCACAGTAACAGGACCTTGTCCCTAGAGTCTTAAGCTCACTTCAGAGGAAGTGAGATCTGGCTTAAAAATTCTGAAAAATACACTAACAGGTTAGAAGAAAGTGAAATTAAAAAGAGATTAAGCTACATGTATGCATGCATATGTGTGTGTGCACGTCTCTCCTTCTCTTTTCCTTTCTGTGTGCCTGTATATGGCAGAAACCAGATGGAAGTTAAGATACAAAACATCCCATTCTGCACTTCTAAGATTTCTTTCATTAACATTAGAAAAATACCAACAGTTCTGTGAATAATTTTTCTTACAGTTTTCTGTGTCTCTGCCCATGTGGATTCTCTTATGTCTGATACATGATTTTGCTCATTCAGTAATGTACCAGTCTTTGTTGGCCTGTTGACTTCATGCAGGAGCTTAAAATTTCTACCTCTCTGTCAAACATAGTTAAAACTGGTCAAAAACTATTGACAAAGGAGCTGAAAGAAAATTGTCCAAAGAGATACACGTTTAGCACACTCATGTAGCCTTGCATGTTAGAAAATTGAGTTAAAAATACCTTTTCTTCATTAGCATTAATACTAAAATGGCCTGAGTCATATGACTTACGCTGCTTGCTGTGTAGATTATCCTGGAAATTTAAACGTACAGATGAAAAAATCAGTAAGGTTAAACTACAGCTGTCATTAAAGCCTGCTTTATTTTGTGGGTTGCTATCACAAACAACCTACCTTATGGAAACATAAAATTCAGCTTGTTATAAGCTGGAATTTAGGACATTTATATTGGTCCCACAATAAGAAGATTTCTGTGTCATTATCGTGAGCATGATTTAGTTGACTTATGTTCGCATACAGACACTGTTATGTAACACTTAGCTCAGACAAATGGCTCTGTTCTTGATCTTCCCTATTCTACTGTAGTTAATGACCAAATATTGTTAAAAATTGGGACACTAATTATCTGATGTCGACATGTTATGGATAATTAAGAATTGCTCACTCTGAAGCCATGCTAATTGTTTTTCACAGGTCTCCTTCTCTCGTCCTTGTGTCCTCAACAAGGCAAGCAGCTACAGGTTTATGCGTACATCTCTGTCACGTACTTTGTCACAGAACATACATCATCCTTTCTGGCTCATCCCCGATTAATTTTGCTGGCTTGCAGCAATTATCTCTCCCTTTGTGACTGACCTCCTGGTAAATGGAGTGCATGATAGCTGGGCAATTTTTTCCTGCGTATTTTACCACTTAATTGATCCTTGTTGGCTGCCGACAATAGAATATACTAAACTTAAGTCATAAAATGGTTGAAATTGAGAGAAAGTGGTAACCATGTTTTAGCAATTGTAGTTGACAGCTGTAAAAATCAGATCTTGATAATGTTCTCTCATTTACCCTATTACTTGGATCAGTTGGTTAAAGCTGTTAATGATCCTCTTGGATCAATGTCTTTTGCTTGTAGCTATAATTTACTGCATTGGTGGATTAGTACAGATGTTTTCATAGATAGCTCTGCATCATTCCACCAGATTGCTGTCTGCGTCAAATTTGCTTCCATTCATCACTAACGAAGCAAAGAAAAAGATAATCAGCTTCTCCTATCTTAACTTTAACTATTGAACTCGGGATAACACTTTTATTGTTGTCAATTTGCAGCCTTCAACCATGGCTTCCTCAGTAAATTGCCCTGAGAATTTCCTCTAGAAATAGACCCAATGATATATTTTAACTATAACGGGGGAAAGACTACAGATATGCCAAACTGTACAAAACAATTCATAAAGAGTAGTAGATATAACTGTTCCATTAGGACTATGCCCTATGGGGTCAGGGCAAAGCATGCCCTGACCACATGCAAAGCAGAAGAAACTACGTAGGGCAGCAATGTGTCAGAGATGGCAAAAATTGTCCAGACTTACTAATTACCCAGACTATTACAGCACCTGAAAAATCTGCTGCCACCCATGGAGCTGTCATAGTGGGTAAGTCAGCAATTGCTGCTGCTGTGAGGGAAGATGTTTCCCCTTCTTATTTCCCCAGTAGCATTAGAAAGATCAAGCTCAGCTCTTCGCAGACCTTTATTTTGCCCTGACTTGCCAACCCATCTCGGCTATCTTCACCCTTACCTGCCAGAAGTGTACCATTCATTCTTGGGCCACTAATAGTCCCTAAACTGCCAGAAGGCCATGGGCCAGAAAGGGAAGGTTTGGATTTTTCACCTGAGGGCCCATTTAGCCAAAACTCTGTTCTTCCTTCTAAAAAAGCAGGCTTCATGGCACATGCAACAAATAAAAAATAAGTAACTGAATAAAATATGATCTGTTTCGAAAGAGCAGCAGCAGAATCTCTGACTCTGTTTCTAATGATAATACATATATAAAGCAAACTGGAAATATACTGTCTTAAAATGCTGGACAAATCTACATGGGACCTCTTTCTAGACAGTTAATTATGAGACTGAACTTCATCCCTAGAGTGGTGGACTTGAACCTTGCTTTAAGAAAGCTCTTGATTTGAGACGTTCTTTGTCCCTTCCTGCAGTGCATTTTTGGCATACGAACTACACTACCTGTGATAGACTCACCACAAAGGTCTTCCAGCTATTAAACAGGCACTCGCGTGAGGAATCTCTCCCAACCAGAAGTCTAGCAGTTTAGCTGTTTTATCATTTAAGCTTAATGGAGAAACTTCTTTAGCTCTCCCTGTATAAGCTATCTCTTTTAAAGATTTCCACAAGAGTCATTACAGTAGGGTGGCTCCATGTCATGCTAACATCAAATGCTTCCCTCTATAGAGATGTTGCAGTTAAAGAATTTTTTAACTTACTGCATACAACCTCAATTAGGACTTCACATTTAGTGGCACTTACGCACTTGCAATTGTGCCTTTCAGTAGTGATGCTCATTTCTCATCAAAAAAACATCTGTGCACTTAGAAGGTTTTGTTTGTTGTAACGACAATGGTACATGAATTCTTTAAAAGGTTTGAAACAAACCATCAAATATTAGGAAATTCAGGGACAAAACGTCTAATGTCTTTTCTTACGACCATACTCTTTTTCTTTGAATTATATTCTTTCTGTGCAAAATAACAAAGAAATGAAACACCTCAGTAATAAATTACACTGTACTGAAGTAAGATCTCAGAACTCATGAGCCCAGTGAGTTTTGGCTAGAATTAATTCAAACACTATGTATTATTCTGCCCTACTGATATCAATATTTCACAGTTTTTTTCACTGAAGGAGGTTAAATCTGTTTTTTAAATACTGAAAACCAAAACTTCCTTCTGGTTTTATGAGGCCAGCTTTGTGTTGTTAGCTACAAATAATAAACAGGAAGCTCAACAAACCAAACAAAAGATATCATTGAGAAATATATGACAGAATCAGAACAGGCCTTTCTTTTTGCCAGTTTCCCCGCTGAATTTCTCTTTCACTCTTAGGTCTCAATATCATCACGACAGTGTTTCACCTAAAACGATTTCCTATGGAGATTCTAAAGTTCCTGGACAAATATTTGCTTACATTTCATAATCATCATCATGACATTATTTTGGTAAGGGAATGATACATGTAGCCAATATACCAAACAAATAACATTGAGTACACGAGATCCTACAGGTGGTGCTCAGCACATATCTAGATCCTGCATTCAGTTACCATTACAGTTCACAGGAAGCACAAAAAGGAAGATGTGGAGATACAGTTCTGCTGCCAAAACCAAAGGTCTGAGGAATTGTTCTTTCTTTGCACATGAGTTAATTAGCACTAGACTGTGTAGCACAGTGCATAAATGTATCAAATGATTTCTTGTCTTTGTACTGCAGACATCTTAAAAGTCTTTGAGGTTTGCCAGGTCTTTGCAGAACTATGTACAAGAGTCACCAAAGAGTATAAGAAAGCTCAAAGAGTACTATTTAGTTTCTACTCTGTTCAAAAGGACTTATGGCCATGAGAAATAATCTAACTAAGGATGAAGTGAAAGAAGAAGCCAGGCATATTTATAAGGTGCTAAAATCCCATCCAGCAGGTGTCACAAGTAGAGCTCTCTTATTTTTCAGAACTTTCTGGACTGGTCATAGAAAATGTGATGTTAACACACATATTTTCCTTTCAAGGTCAGGATTAATTTTTCACCACTACTTTTAAGAAGACAATTGGTGTAACTCATAAACATCGAGGAGATGTCTGGCTCACGTTTGTAACATTAGAAGAAAAAGTGGTTCCTAGTCCTTTGTGTCACATCAGCAAACAACTCTCTCCTTTCTTTGCCTAAACTGTAACTCATATCACTTGTTTTCTTGCTCAAGTACATAGTTATTAGTTGCATAGCTGGTGAAATTATGCTTTAGTAGTGTACATTTGACTGTGGTGACACAACCTGCTATTTCAATAGCTCGGTGCACGGGGAAGTTAACAGCCCTGTGGCTGTCATGCTTCTCCTAGCAGGTTGCTACCAAACATTTAACATACATAGAAGCTTAATCTGACCATTTCTAATTCAGAGCTTTGGTTTTGTGAAGCAGAAGCTTTACTTTGCCTTTGTGTAGCTACACTAGAGTGTAGCTTCCCACTATTTTTATTTCTAAATACTGTAAAATTCACACAGTCTGTACTAGAAAAACTTCCTTAGTCTCTTAGCAAAAATGATTACACCTATTTCTAAAAAACTTTTATGGTAAAGCTGGACAGGCAAGAGTACAGATACCCATTTGGAAAAAATATATCATATTTTTAGTATACTAAAAAAAATAAAAAATTCAAATGACATTCAGCCACAAACTGATGTGCAAAAACCGGCTACAGTCAGAATTAAAATGTGATATGAAGTTAAGGTTTCCTTTCAGGATGACAGAAGGCCCATTGCTTTGGTTCCTGTGTGTTCTGGTAGAGCATAAGGTTCAAATCCTGCTCCTATTGAAGTCAATGACAAAACTTCCACTGACTGCAGCGGTGCAGGATCAGACCCTAAGCAACACAGCTAACATCTGCTTTCTTGCTTTCTCTCTTAACTTTCAGTGAAAAATATTAGAATAAACTAGAACTAAATATTAGAAAAAATGAATGACTATCAATTGGCTATTCTGTGGTAAGTTTTCTTATAGAACATACTGCTTGTCATTTCAAATTTTTATATATATATAGCCTGTATATGTATATAAAATATTACCAAAACTGTCAAATATCATATATGCCATACCATAGTTTACCCTATATACGTGATTACTTTGTGAAAATCCTAAAAAACCCTAACATTTAGCAATCTTACAATAATGCCCCAACCTAGCGATTCTACAGTATCTCTATAACCTTGTGAATTTCACCACATTAAATATGACCTGATACAATCAGCGAATGAACAAACTGCTTTCCCTGATCTGATGGTATTTGCTATACAGAGACTGGAATTCTTATCAAGTTTTTATCCATCAGTTTAATTCAGGCATAAATTCAGTTACCACCTCTTGTCAAAATATCTGTGATAGTAGTCCAGGGTAATGTGATTACGGATCAATAGGAAGTCTTAGCTCCACAGAAATAACCCATTCCATTTTTTAAATGTACTGAAAAGACACATAAAAAACTAGAAAATAATAACTACTGCATGTAATTAATTTCTACTCTAGGTTTACCCTTTTCAGTTGGTGGCCATGGAGTGCAGAACACTTACAGAACTATGCTGTCTGCCTACTTGTCTAGAAAGAAGTTAAAACAGATCAAAATATATCTTAAATATTATTAATAATAAGCACTAACATCTTTGTAGCTCCCATTAAATAAACCCAGCAAAATGGTAACATAAAGTACAGTCATCCTAACATGTATGTTTCTAAAAACCACAGCTTAACGAAAGCAGTTAGGGAATATTAGTTTTGAAAAGTAACTTTTTATATAAAATAATTATCCCAGCTCAACAGGTGGAACACGTTTAGTACAAAGAAAAGAAAAACGTTATTTTTATAATCAGAATTCTTTTTACATGAAGCATTGTTTTAAAATACGTATACAGATGATGTAGCCATACAAACATGGGAAAGCTGATCTACAGCTGAAGGCTAGAAGATGAAGTATAGCTCAAAAAGTAAAGTCACTAGCAGGAAATATCAAATGAAACCTGAAGCTAAAGGAAGTCCATTGAAATGGGAAAACATAGAAGCAATGTTCAGTTGAACACTGAAGCTATTTGTAAGATGCTGTCATGTATCACCAGAAGTGAACATTGGATGGAAGGCGTAGATGAAGGTAGATTAAAACAACTTGGCGGCAGAATGGGAAGACACCAAAATGCTTTGGGGAAAGGAAAGAAGTGTGAGTGGAACTAGAACGGTGAGGTCAAAGCAACTGGGAAAGCCACAGACATAAATCTTCTTGATCGCTGCCTCTGCTGAGGGACAGCTCATTGCTGAAGATAAGTCAGGCTTAAGTGAGACTGACGGGCAACAGGAAACAAATAGATGGTTGATAGCACAGAGACTATGAAAGAAGAGACTTTAAAAAATTAGTAGAGATAATTGAGAGCTGGGGAAAATGCGAAGAGAAGCAAAGAGAAAAATGATGAGCAGCAACAATGCAAGGAGAACGTAGCATAGGGGAGAATGCAAAGTGTCTCCCCCGTTTAGAAAGACTCCAGATGTACCTAAGAAAGGTAGAACCCAGCAGCGTTACATAAGGGATGGCTTGTTTCCTTTATGCATTCAGTCATTTCTTCTTGCTGTGTAAATCAACGGTACTGCTGCTAATAGTCATGACTTTATAGCATGCAATGCTTTTTCTGTTAAAGTTGATGGGATAATGCAAATTTGAAAAAATTAGTTCCCTTTTTTGAACTCTAAGACGTAAAAAAAAAAAGACAAACAAATCAACATATACAAAATAAATTGTTACTAAAAAACATTTTTCATGAGTAATCCTTGATTACGGACCTGAATCGGGGTTTTTTAACCACTTCAAGTTGTCAGCATTAAGTGCATCTGAAGGCACACCATGACCTAAGAGTGCTGCGAGGCACCTTTCTCTTGCTGTGGAGATGCAGTGAGCATTATCAAGTGCTCCCTGCATAAGAACAGACAGTACATTTAGGAACAGGTACTGCCATTACATTTTAACTTTTGTTTGTCATGTTTGGTTACGGTAGTAAGACATGATGAGTGTCCCCTTGGATATGATTTTTGTTTCCGATGACTATAAAGACAACTCAAACTGGTTCAGGACAGATACTTAAGTTTTCTCAAACTCTGATAAATGTTGAAATTCATCCAACCTATCTTAAGTTTTCTCAAAGTCAGGCTAGGTTGGGTGAATATCACCATTTATCAGAGACCAGTCCATTGTCCATTCAGATAAATTGCCAAGGAAAGGATGTAGAAAGATAAGTTTTAAAAACCACACTGTCTTTGCAAAAGTGTCAACAGAAAAATTACACACTTGTTATTGAAAAACATATTTTTTTAACGGTTTGAAAATGCATAAATGCCAAAATCTGACAAACATTCATCTGCTGTGAAACCCACCCGATTCCATTAGCCTTTTGAGTGTTGTATGGAAAAAATGTAAAATTTGGAAAATAATTTGATGGCTCAAAAGGAACTACCAGTGCCACAAAAAGGTGCGTATCTCATTAGGGAAGTAGTAAATTTTATCTTTGGTAAACAACCATTCAATAAGCTTGCAAAGGTAGTGTTTGTCAGCTGTTTGCCAGCTGCAGCTCTTCAGTATATTCACCTATTGTAACTGGGGCTTAGTCATATTTAAATCTCAATTCTACAAGGATGCAGGGGTTCACATAGGTCAGCTTGCAATACTGGGCTGACATCCTGTATTCTTTATATGATGCTGGATAGGCAAGATATGAAACAAGATGGTTTACTCCTGGGGGACTTAGTGCACTTAATCTTTTACCTCTGATTCTGGCTCAGTTCTTTCATTCTTTTGTCAAAAAACAAAACAAAGCAAAACAAAAAGCCTCATAGTTCTTGGCTGCAGCATAAAAAATATGCCATATGACAACTGATAGCCTAGTCACAAAGTCTTTTTAACACAAGAAATGAATAGCGATGTGTCATATGTATATATGTGAGCAAGTGAAATGCTAACTACCTACTTTCAGTCATTTTATTGTGTTATTTCCACAAATATAAATAGTTTTTTTATCAACCACCTGGTTCTTTTCTGTGACATGCTCTCTTTGTCTCATCAGATGCTTGTTATATGTGGGTGAAGAAACACTGAATGTATTCCATAACCCCATTCTTTTATCAATAATTTCCTGTTATCATTACACAATGATTTGAATTTTGTGAATACGGCCACAAAGGATCAATTCAATTAAACCAAAACTACAAAGGGAAAATCTCACTGCAAGCCCCTGTGCAACTGGTGAACCCAGTAATTATATATAGCCACCTATTGTGCTAGCATAATAACATGTGAAGAAGGTTTAGTTAGACACATTTACACACATAAAAAGCAATATGGGCATAGAAAAAGTCATTTTTGCCAAAAGTATAGAACAGTCACACAGTAACAAATGAGAGCTGCATGAATCCTAGTTTACTTGGCTATAAATAAATCCAACATTTTCTTTCTCTCCATGGTAAAATAAAATAGGAGCACAGAAGCATAACAGTCTCCTTTGAGCAACCAGTCTCTTTTTGTTCAATTATAGTCATCAATCTGTTCCACCTAAAATATTTTCCTCCTTGAGAAACCAAAGAAATCAGTAGTAGGATCCAAAACATGCAGTCGCAAAAATAATGTAAAAGAGGTCTTTCTTTTGGTGAACGCATTTGTTCTGAAAGACTGTATTTTCTTCCACATGAATTTTGTAATTCACAGTGAAAAAATTGGTGCATTCATATGGCACTTTTAATCAGAAGATCTTGAAGAGCTTGATTAGGAAAGGTAAGGGTTACCTTCATTTTACAGACAGAGAAA